>QLPF01009694.1:7490-24717 GCA_003314045.1 Hygrophorus pudorinus | reverse complement strand
CATGTCAACACGGGAGATGCGCGCATTAGGATCGGTGACGGCGACGAGGAAATCAGCAGTCGTTTGTCGGTTTGCTGGCTGATACTTGTAGTAAACATACATTAAGAAGATGGGTGAGAATAAGGACATACTTGATAACCCATGTCAATGAAGTACTGCTTGGCTTCATTTGCGGGACCATAGTACGCCATTTTCCCATCGTAGATGACGCAAACCTTGTCGAATATTTTGTACAACTGTTCGCCAGCTTGGTAAAGGGAGACAATTGTCGAAGTCTTGCTAAGATCGGTCGCAGCGCGAAGGGCACGCACGAATTCCAAGGCAGTGGACGAGTCCAGACCTCGAGTAGAGCTGACAGGCAGGAAATGGGTGGATGAGCCAAGAAGGAAACCGAAGCACGCACTTATCCCATGAACCGATCAGACTCCTGGTCGCCAACGCCTCACTGATCGAGACCCTTTTCTTCTCACCGCCAGACACACCTCTAATTGCAGCATCTCCTACTGGGGTGTTTTTCACCGCTGTCAGTCCGAAAACTGTGGTGTAAATGTCGGTGATAAACCTGATGTAACCGCTCCGGCTTTGACCCTCTATTCTGGATTTGGGCGCGCGGGTTTTCGCTGCAAAAGAGATGGTCTGGTCGACTGTAAGGGTAGGAAAATGAACATCATCCTCAGGACAGTAGTGGACGTCGCCACGATGGTGTTTGGCGATATCTTGAGGAGACAAGGCATCATAGTGAATGCTTCCTTCGACAGCATGATATTCTGCCCGTTGGTTCGCGAGGACTTTTAGGAGAGTACTACAACCTGACCCAGGTCGACCAAGAACGACTAAGGGTTTTTGGTGAGCAGGATATCACGAGGGAAATCCAAGACTACGAACGTAACATTTGTCCCGGACGCACGGTGCCATCAAATCCACTCAAAATCTCGCGGAGGGGAACATGACGACGAGCTTTAATTTTGAGAAAGGGATTGAAAATTGATCCAATGGTGGGCTGGAACGCAGCCGAAGCCCCTAGGCCGACAACGCGGAGGTTTTCGAACAGTACACCAAGTTCTCGTGATTTGATGTCGGAGTCGTCACGCCTAGCGGGAATTTCAGTTTAGAGTTGTGATCAAATAAGTAAATGGCGCACTTTTTGACCAAATGACGGAGTGTTCTGGCAAAGTCAAACGGACTGTCGCCTCCGAGTGTCAGGGTAGCGTCTGAATCCTGAGCAGCTCGTGTTTGGCGAACTTGAAGTTCCACCAAGGACACGTTGTGAGGGGCGATACTGTCGGGAACATGCTCACTGGGATCAGAATGTGTTGACCGACTTTCGACCTCGTGGTGATCTACAGACATGAGGACAAGGGGATGTGCCAGTGAATGGATCCGAGTCTCCAGTATTTATACATCTGTTGCTCGGGGCTGCCAAGTGAGTGATACATCATCAGTGGCTGTCAATCGACTACGGTAACATACATATGCGACGGAATTTTGGCTGGGGCTGAGCGCTGAGATGGCCTTACATGTAAAGGTGAGTGCTCAGTGGCAAACATACTTATCACAATGATCGGCCCTGATCGGATTGATGACAAGAGGCGTTTAACCTTGTAAGGACCCTAATCCCCTATCCCCTTTTATTTTAACCGTGTACGTACCTCCCTAGCTGTATACTAATACAGAAAAGCCTTACAGCTCGCTCTCTTTTCCATCATAATGAGTTCTTGGTGCCTACCCCAGACCAAAAACGACTATGGAAGATTGTACTTCGCCGGCATGAACCGTTTTCTTTATTATCCTATGACCGATGGCCGGGTGACTTCAAGTGTTGCACTACAGTTCTTGAAAAACGATTCACTGCCCCTGTTGGTTGGTTCATGGGACTGCCAGTGGGATCCGTCAGTTGACAGAAATAAACCTATTTTTTTGTGTGTGTTGCTGACCATCTGCCTATCCTTTCAGCACACGTGTCACCCGAGCCCCTCGCCACCATTCACATTTACCCTGATCTCCGTTTTGGCAGGGAAGGTGATGTGTTCATGCCCGTTGTCGCGTTTGGCTTCACCACGTGTCCTGAACGGAGTAAAAACAACATACCTTAATTTGGAGATACGGTAGAGTATGGCCCCTTTGACGGCGACCATCTGTACTGAGATGGGAGACCGAAGGATCAGTCCGTACAGTAAATTCAATCGGTACATATCGTTCAAAAACCAATGGGTAGGCATCTTGATGTCAAGACTTTGATTCGCTTCAAGTTGCAGACCGGGGCCGTAAGTGCTGCGTAGTCGAGAAGATTCCAAATTGCGCTCCCGAACTGCAAGAAACAACACCGACCTGTTCAATCCGTGCGGTGCAACGGCCCCCGTGATAATGGTATCGATCCTGTCAGCTCCGCCGTCTTCTCCAATATTTTTCTGCATTTGAAATTGCCAAAGCTCGGTGGCAAGTGGCTCACCGGACGTAGATGTGGTTGTTCTATGACCTTCGACTGCACCAGCCCCACAGATGTAAATATTCCGATGCGTCGAAGCACAACAGTATTCAATCCGACGAATTGCTTGCATCTCCTTGTGCGTGATTGGCCTCAAGTTGATCGAACGTTGATCATTGGTGAAACTGAGTTGCATTGAAACAGCGAGGCGATCGGCGGACGATTGTCATACCTCGGTGACGAGCAGCAACCAATGCATCCTCCGTCAATTGAAGTACAGGATAATGGGAGGATGAGTGACAATGAGACCATCGTCCCACATAATAGCAAAGCAGACCTCCCGCCTACCACCGTGTTCCGTAAATCTATGCGCCTCCTCATGCCATGGTTTCCAAAGGGTAAGCGGGTCTTTGAGCCTTGGCCAATGGCCTAGTACGGGTGGCATGAATATTTAGATCCTGCTTCTCGGGCGACTGTATTGCCGATAAGTCAGCAAATACACGCCTGCGGGACATTCGTGAAAACGAATGGTAGACGGTCGTCCGCGTCAGAAAGAACAGAATTTCGGTTTGCTTACAGCCCTATGTTGCTTACGATAAGCTTTAGCATAACTCGCAAAAGCTTCGGAAGGTCCGGTGCCCGTTGTTCACTCGATGCCTTTGATAGAGAGATAAGATGCCCGTGCAGAGGCCCGACCTTTACGTCCTTCAAGGGCACGAGTAAGGGCGCGGTCAAACAACGAGTCTGGACACAAGTCGCCGAACTGAGCTTGGAAGAATTGGCAATAAGCAGACTACCACCTGATAAGTAAAGATTGCCCGCTTGTACAATGACCTCCACAAATAACCAAGTGTGCCTGCCCAGCTTGAGCAGCAAGACTTCAGGTTGGTAATTTATAACCCAAACGTGGTCACATCAGGGACACTATTCGAGACAGATCTGCTAATTTTTCGTATTGCATTGGTCTGTCTCTACTTCCTTCCGCATTGGTGGGGTAGGTTAGTTGCGGGTGATTGATTAATGGTCCTTGCATGACAATAACATGACTCACAGAGGTCCAGACGTCCAGGCTGTCACGACATTACTGCTGATGTCAAGGAATCAAAGATAATGGTTGACATACGAACAAAGCCAGTCACTGGCAACCGAGAGCCGGCCGAATAGTCGAAGTGAAAGGGTTAATGTACGTCCGTACTGTAGAGTCCGAGTCCGAGACAATAATAACAAGATCTTGGATCAGTGTGAACGGGGACGAGAAGCCTCGAGATGGAAAGTATCATTGCATTAACGGTGGTCTCGAACTCGGCGTATTGCTTGATGAAACGCAATACATCAACATAGGCTCGGGTGAGCCACGTAAAAAGACGAACGCCTCTTTCCCCCCGTCTCAACCCCATCGTGGCATTGCCATATGGTATGGTGTGCTACGCAGTGACAGTACGTAGATATTGCAAGACGAACCTTTGATTTACTGAAAGCGTCTGAAGGAAAGGGGATAAGTAGGAGATTGGAATGCCCCGGTATGAAATTCGACAAGATGAGAAGCAGGTCGTGACACTGCCAGTGGGGAATTAAAACGGCGACAAGTGGTCAACGTCAACGATGACAGCATGCATGGTATACGTCTGCATAGAACCGTTTCCCGGTAAGGTCGACATGCTTTGAAGGAAACCAACAGAGTATATCAGTTACGAGACACTAATTATCTAAATTGATTTGCATACCCACCAGCACGGGCCTCAAAAAGCGAACCCCTATCGCAGGAGAAGCCGTAGGTGAATCATATTTGCCTCCTCGTTTCCCCAGTGAACTTGAACGCGTGAGCGCTTGAGCCGTCGACCCAATGGTGGTCGCGCTGTGGCCGCGGCAGGCCCAGATTGGCAATCACCGAGTGTGATCTGCTCCGTGACCCCGACAACTGACGTCTGCTTTAGCGCCTTGATTTTTAGTCTCAAGCGCCAGCACCTGCCAGTAGTGCCTTGTATGTTCTTGGTATTCGTTTCTCAGTCTAATCGAATATCTGTAAAATGGCCATGGAAATCCGACAAACGGAGAAAATGCAGCTGCATCGTCGCAAGTCAAGCAAGGAGGAAGACGAAATCCTACATATACCCATAGATGGCGATGGCGAAGGAACCCATAGAGCCAATGGAGTCAATATTAATGGTATCAACGGGTCAAATGTGCTGGGCATATCTCTTGCATCACCACCTAGAAACCGTGTCAGTTCAACGCCTGCCAGTGGTCGCCCTCAACATCGCCCGTCTCATTCACTGGCCGTCCCCCTAACACCACCTTCAGCAGGTCCCTTCCGTACGTCCTCTGCTCGGGCCTCAAACGGCGCACCAGGTCATCCCTCATCCCCGTTTCGTGCTACCTTCTCTGTGCCATCGCATTCGCGTACTCGCTCAATATCAACCCCGTTCTCTCCTTCGCTGTCATCTCCCCTTTCTTCGGCTTTTCCATCCCACCCTCAACCCCCTCATTCCCCAACCCTATCCACCACAACTTACACATTCCCTACCTCATCTACAGGCCCTGAGCTCTCCGTTAACACTAATAGTCATCAACATACCCGTCGGCACTCCCGAGTCCATTCTCGCAATTTATCTGTTTTCTTCCCACGTCCAGGTTCACTCCCGCATACATCAATTGCCGAAGATGGAACACAAGAGCTCCAAATTGATGACGAGAAGAGTCTTATCAGTGCTATCCCCACTGCCGGGTCAAATGTTAATGTCGGAGCCTCAGGCCAACTGGGCGCAGGATTCACGTTTGGCGCCCGGCCTCCAGGCGGGTCTCCTGGTCCACCCAATTCTGGTGGACCCATACGTAGAGGACATCATCACAAACATTCCCTTTCGCATAATTTCTTTTCATTCCTTGAACCGGGTAGCCAGTCCATGGACCTGCACACGCAGCCTACGCCAATTCCGGTGTCGCCCTGGACGCCCGTGTCGGCTTTGCCCCAATCTGCTGCCCCTTCTAGGTCATCATTTTCCAATGATTCTGCCGCGGATGAGAAAGAGCACCACACACACGCACACACACACACTCATACCCATATACACGATCACTCCCCAAAAACTACCGCTCATCATTATTATCGAGAAAAATCATCTCCTATACCCCCCGTTGCACTCACCTCTGCAGTTGCTCAATTCCTATTAGGGTCTTGGTTGTGGGTGACGGGACAACAAATCGGTTCACTCTCTTGTACTGGCCTGGGATATTGGGTCGTTTTTGATGCTTTTGGGGTCGCTATCAGCTGGGTTGTACCTGGGTATCTCTCGGCAAGTCAGGAGAGTGTCAAAACTAGACTAAGGAGACCGTATGGGTGTGTACGGTACTTCATCCATCAACAAGGAGCTAACATCAATGAGTTAGGAACGCACGGATCGAGACAGTGTTCATGTTTGCACAATCAGTGTATCTGATGTTCTCGTCGGTTTATGTCTGTAAAGAGACTGTAGAGCATCTCCTGTTGTCCGTGGGCGAAGGCCAAGGGCACCACCATCATAAAGGGGACGAGGACGGCCTCCGCTCCGGGTCAGTTATCGTGTTTTTATAATCACTGCGGATTCTGACCGCACGTATGCCCATTTTTAGTATTGAATTTCCCGTGTTTCTCTCATTCATCACACTCCTTTCGCTACTTGGTACAGCCTTCGGATTCGACAACCACTCTTATCTCGTAAATGGTGTGTTTATTTCCTATTGCCTTGCGTCGCTAATGGTTGACCAAATCTCATTATCGTACCAGTTACGAATAACCGTCTTCCTTCGTTCCCCTCCATTGTCCGCTCTTTCTTATCCCCGCGTTCTCGTTCATACCTGATAACACCTCACGAGGGTCCGCTAGCAAGGGTCCTTTCTAATCCTTTCGTGGCCTCGCCTATATTTTTTAGTGTCGCCATTTTGATCCTGGGTGGTTCGGGATTGGTCCCCGCGTGCGTGTTCTAATATCATTTCCATCGCGTAACTAGCGCTGAATGTGCACTCTGATACCATACAGCTCTCACCATCGCATGTTCGATCTGATACTTGCTGCGATCGAAACAGTTGTGACATTCAATGTGGCGTACCGCGCGTGTGTGATTTTAGGCACTGTGTTGCTACAGACCTCACCACCGAGAGGTCTCTCTGCTGGAAGGATGGAGGCATTTTTGAGAGTCATGCGGGAGGTACGTGAACGCGCCTCTCATTATTCCATGACTCATTCAAGTACTACGAACCAGCTCGAACGCCACCCTCAAGTCTTGCATCTGCCAGCACCCCACATCTGGCAGCTCACACCAACGCATCCGCCTTCCTCGTCATCCCCGTCGGCCTCTAAATTCCAAGCGCTGGTGGTAACGCTCGAGCTGCACGTTCGAGAGGACCTGGACGACGACGACGTCATAAAATTAACTAGATGGGCTTGGGAAAAATGTGTGAGAGCATTGGGTGGGGGGTTAGGAAAGGATGCCGCAGAGGAAGCAGAGGTCACTGTAGGGGTTGTCAGAGGATAGATAGTTACTTAGGTGTGCGGGTTATATTTCATATATTTATCTGCATTTGTTTGTTTCGAAGTAATGAATCGCAAATACGCACGAAGGAAAGATGCCAGTAGTCGAGCCAACCACAACGACCAGGCAGGATTTAACACTGTACATGCACATGTAGCTTCACCCGAGCCATCCCTCCCTAGTGAACTGATTGATGTAAACAATCATTAATCATTTCGCGGTGGCAGACATACAGTGATTTACTAATGCCAAATCCTCGATATCACTTGCCTTTCCCACTGGCTTTCCCCTTACCAAAGGACTTGCCTTCAAAACCCGGTCTGGCCTTGCCCTTCGATTTACCAGTGCCTTTCCGTTTGTTGTTTTTGCGCTCATTCCGCATGGCAATATTATCTGTCCTCTTCTTTTGCTTTGCCGCCATGGACATGTTGACATGCTCCTTTCGATCTCCCCTTAAGCCGAAGTCAACACCTTATGGTTACAAACAAGATCTAAAACACGTACCAAGCTTTCTTACTCTTCCCCTTTTCTTTCTCTTTCTTCTTTATGGCCTTCTTTAGTCTCCCCTCGTCGTCCCTGACTTTCACCCCGTCCAGCCTTGCTTCCGCCTTTTGCCACTTTTCTCTCTCCTCGATCGCCTTTCGCTTCTCTTCTGGCAACGCAGCCAATTTCTCTTTGCGAGCTGAGAGTTGCTCGAGCGCTTGAGACGGATTGGACGACATTTTCAAGTGTTGTCCTTTTTTGATAGAGGACCCGGCAAGGGCGGAGAATGTGACGTTCGTTAGTTGTGTTTGCGGGCCATGGGAAGGTCTGGACGTGGAAGGATCAGGAACAAGTAGTTGTGTCTATAAGAAGATTTCAATCATCTATTCCTTCATGTAAAACCAGGATAACGCACCTTGGTCTGCGCTCCCTGATCCCGATGTCTTTCCTTTCCTTTATCACGCCCCCGTTTCCCCTTTGCCTCTTCCGCCCGCCTGATCTTTTCCTTCGTCTCCTTCCTCCGCTTCTCACGCATAGCCGCCCGCTGCCTCCGCCGCTCCTCCAATAGCTCATCTCTATCACCTGCCTCGCCGTTTACATTGTCCCGCGCATTACCGTCATTGTAACCATACTGTCGGCCCCCACCACCACGCCGGAGGGCCGCCATACGTGCGTGTAGTTTTTCACGGAGAGTTGCTATACCGCCGGATTCAGGCATTGGTATAATGTCAGTATCTGCAACATGGACATCTACGTCCATAGCGGCACCCTCGTCGTCGTCCTCTTCCGAGTCGGACGGAGGCGCAGTTGCTTTCCGCTTTCCTTTTGCTGTTATATCTTTCTTCTGCAGTAAGGCTTCATTTTGCAGTTCAACGATGGATTTATTGTTTGCTGGATCGAGCTGAGTGGGCATCACCGTCGGTTTCCAGATACAATGAGACAAAGGGGAGCTACACACTTTTTCGCGCTTCGCCTTTTTCGAAGCTTCCTTGATAGCCTGTTTTGGTGCCTTATGTTTCTTACTATGTTTCTGGTATTTCGAGGCAGCCTCAAGGCGACGAAAAATAAGTCATAATGTTTGAATTTTACGTGTGAGTTGAGGATTGGCGTACCTGCTCTTCGGTCTGTTCCTGGACTATATAATACTTGGCCGGTATGAGTGAAAGAAGTGACTCGAAGGTGGCATTGTGTCGCTCCAAAGAATTTTGCAGAATTGTCGTGGAGGTCGGCATAGAGTCGTGTCACGTGCTCCCGCTCTTGGTGCGGAATGGTTTACCAAGTCCCGCAAAAATTCATACTGTCGCCAGACCAGTTGGCAGCCTTCCAGACATCAACAACACACCAAGATGTAATTTCTTATATCGAATCACTGAACGATTCTGTGGTGGGAGTGAAGCTATCCGACGAATGTTCACGTTCTGCCGTGCGCAACTTTCCCGTCAGCCAGTGTATTGTCGGCTAATGCGTTTGAAAATAAAGGGCGTGAAAGCGATATTAAATGTCCTAGATAGAGTAGGGCAGATTGCTAGGGATGTTCCTCCTGTAGAAAATTCGGCGTCGAGATTCGGGAATCCAGCGTTCAGGACATTCTATGATAAAGTATCTGAGGTATTCACTTCCTTTCGCTTTGAAGATTCTGCTTTGAATGCAAGACGATAGATGGCTCGTTCGTTGCATGAAATCATCCCGAATCTGCCCGAGGACGCCATCTCAGAAACATCAGTATATTTCATCGAAGCGTGGGGCAATCGTACGCGCATCGATTATGGGAGTGGGATGGAATTGAATTTCCTATGCTGGCTGTTCGTTAATTCCACACCAGTTCGGATCGATTTCAGTCTGACAAACTTGCATTCCAGGATCTGCCTTGAGAGGCTTGGAATAGTGCAGGAGACTGATCACACTGCACTCGTCATCAAAGTATTTTGGAGGTATGCGTCGTGGTCGACCATATATGCAGCATATCATCTTTATCAATACGGCAGATATTTGGAAATCATGCGGATCTTGCAGTCGACGTACTGGCTCGAGCCCGCTGGTTCGCATGGCGTATGGGGTCTGGACGATTATCATTTCTTGCCATTTTTATTTGGGTCGTCGCAACTGCGAGGTGAGTTCCTCTTTGGGTGTTTTAGCATGGTAGATGATGATGTGGTGGTGTAGGACACAAATACATCAAACCAAAGGCGATACATGATGCTGAAATTGTCGAGGAGTATTCGAAACATTATATTTATTTTGCGTGTATCAGGTTCATCAATTCGGTGAGCGAAGACTGTGGAGGCAGCGGTATTCCCCAGACACCAGAGTTGATTCCTTTCACAGATCAAAACAGCTTCTCTCCGGTGGCACTCCCCAATGTTGGACGACATTTCTGCCGCAAGTTCCCCCCCCTTCTTCCATTCGTACTCGGCTTACATGGATATCCTGCAGGTGAAAACATGGGATAAAGTTAACTCGGGCATGATTAAGATGTACACCGCGGAAGTCCTCAACAAGCTCCCCGTCATGCAGCACTTCCTCTTTGGGTCCATCCTTCGATACGACGGGCCCGCGCCACCTGCGTCTGAAGATATAAATGATGCACACTTGAGTCACGCTCACGTACACAATAATCTGGGAGGCGCAGGGCAGCGTGAAGTGGGCTGGGGTGATTGTTGTGGTATACCAGTACCGTCAGTGTTTGCTGCTGCTCGAGCTGAGATGGAGAAGCAGCCTGGGGCGAGACTTGTTGGTCCAAGGATAAAACCTGTTCCCTTTGACTAAGATCTGTTTTTAACACCGTAGTGTTACTGCAGTGTTGTGGTGCATTGCTTTTGAAGTTAGCGACCTGTCTTCCACATTGCTAAGGACACCACCTATGTCCACCATTCGCCTCCCCAGACGAAAGCCTGACTAAGCCCGACTCTTTTGCAAGCCACATGTGAGCGTATACCAAGGGCCGATTGGGATACGTCAAATTGAAAGCTGTCAAGGCAATCCGAAAATTCGTCAATCAGCTCCAGTGGTTCACCCCATCGCGCATGTTTGGAATGTACAGACCTTGATGGAAAGTTGTGCCGTGTCCTACTAGTGATTTCCTTTCCGCTCTCCGAGTCTTTTCGACAATTTAGGAGCTTTAAATTTGGAATTAAATTCTGTTGAAGGATTGGCCATTGGTGAGCCGGAGAGTGCTGGAAGATGTGAGCCGTCTCCATTGAGGGTGTTCTGATTGTCGGTCTTGCTGGCAGCGTCCACGATAACCGGTAAACCGTGACGTACATGCCAAGGAAAACTTTTACGTACCTGGAGTCATTCATGTACTTTATACGCTCACTTGCAATAGATATCCGCTAGCTCTGGTTCACGATTCAAGTTGATGTCGTTACGCCAACACCGCCGTGACAATGGACTTCAAGTTTAAATGCTTCACTTCAGACGTAGCAGCGGTAGCGAGTCGGCATTCGATGCAAGTCGTTGTGTTAATTTAGCTGATTGTCTGAACAACTTAGGGAGTATCTGCACGAAACCCATAAGACCGTCCGCACTGGCACGAGTTGCACAGAAGGTAGCCATCGAGAACGCACGCCCTGGGATGAAACCTGTTCGATTTGACCTGTAGTGTTATAGTACACATTCCTTTTGGTTTGATGCCAAACTTGAGGGAGGCTCGCTTCAAGTTTTTTCAAGTCGGAGCTCTGAGCTTACACAACTTCTTCGGCGTCACGGCTCCAGTCCTGCTGGCTGGTCGTCGCACATTCACTTCCATTCCACTTCTATTACACAAGTCTCTAGATCTTTACTTGTTGCTTGACCAACTTAAGGCTTCTGCCCGCCATGAATAGGCAGTCCACCATGAGCGCACATCAACGTCTTGAGGCCATTCATGACCTCTCAACGCTCTCCCCAGTCTCGGACGACATCGTCGTATCGTGCCTTCGAGAACGTTTTATGTCGGATAACATCTACACAAGTATCGGTACCTCTGCTCTCGTCGCTGTCAATCCACACAAGTACGTCCCCACGAACGCGGATTCGGTCTTACACAAGTATGCCGCAGAATATCGAGAAACCTCGGAAAAGAGTCAAGTCTTACCTCCACACATCTTCCAAATCGCCAACAATGCATACTATCACATGCGGAGAACGATCCAGGATCAGTGTCTGCTGTTCAGGTTTTTTGGTTCTTGTTGGGTCTTGTTACATAGGAGTGTTCATGTTTTTCATTTGCAGTGGCGAGACGGGAAGTGGAAAATCAGAGAATCGTCGGCTGGCTATCAAGACTCTGCTCGAGCTTAGTGTCAGCAACCCAGGCAAAAAGGGCTCGAAGCTCGTCACCCAAGTCCCAGCATCCGAATTCGTCCTCGAGACATTCGGGAATGCACGCACGCTCTTTAATCCCAATGCATCTCGCTTTGGCAAGTACACCGAACTGCAGTTCACCGACCGTGGCCGTCTTTGTGGTATCAAGACCCTCGATTACTATCTCGAGCGGAACCGCGTTGCGGGTGCGCCTTCTGGCGAGAGAAACTTCCACATATTTTATTACCTCGTCGCGGGTGCCTCACCGGAGGAGAGACAACATCTGCATCTCCTCGATAAAACTACATATCGATACTTGGGCCAACGTGGAGCCGGCGGTCGCCCAAACGGCGGTCTTGACAATGATGCCCAACGTTTCGATCACCTCAAGACTGCGTTGAAGAGCATAGGCTTGTCGAAAAGACACGTAGCTCAAACTTGCCAGCTCGTCGCTGCAATTCTCCACCTCGGCAACCTCGAGTTCACCGTCGATCGTTTCCGCAACGAGGACGCTGCTGTTGTGCGGAACACTGATATCCTGGAGATCGTTTCGGATTTCCTTGGGGTGCAACCTGCTGCGCTCGAGGCAACTCTGTCGTACAGGACAAAGCTCGTCAAGAAGGAGCTTTGCACTGTCTTCCTCGACCCGGATGGCGCATCGGACAACAGAGACGATCTTGCCAAGACCCTTTACTCCCTGCTGTTCGCTTGGCTGAACGAACACATCAATCAACGTCTCTGTCGTGACGACTTCGCGACTTTCATTGGTCTTTTTGATTTGCCTGGCCCACAAAACCTGTCCAGCCGACCCAACTCGCTCGACCAGTTCAGCGTCAATTTCGCCAATGAACGGCTGCAACATTGGCAACAGAAACGGCTCTTCGAGAGTCACGTCAACGAGTACAACACTGAAGGCATTTCGCGCTTCGTGCCACAAGTCCCTTACTTCGACAACGCCGAGTGTATTCGACTGTTGCAGAATAAGCCTGGTGGTTTGGTTCATATCATGGACGATCAGGCCCGCCGTGCCCCGAAGAAGACGAACCATACAATGGTGGAGGCTTTTGCAAAGCGATGGGGTAACCACTCGTCTTTCAAGACTGGCGCCGTTGACCGTTCGGGCTTCCCAACCTTCACCATCCATCACTTTAATGGCCCTGTCACTTACTCTTCCGAAGGCTTTTTGGAACGGAATCTCGATGCTTTGAATCCAGATTTCGTTTCCTTGCTGCGTGGGGCTGTTGATGGCGCGGAAGGATCGGGGTCGATCAACCCTTTTGTCAAGGGACTTTTCTCTGCCAAGGCCATCGCTACACAAGCCCATCCACGGAACGAGGACACTATCGTGGCTGCTCAGCAGCCCGTCAAACCCATGCGAGCGCCATCTACTCGTAGGAAAGGGACCATTAAGCGAATGAGCACTGTGAAGGAAGGTGGTGATGTCGAGGAGAAGGAAGAGGATGAGGCAACTGCTGCAGCTTCTGCTGGAGGCAGCCCAGGTGTTGCGGGCGAGTTCAGGGCTGCTTTGGATACCCTGTTTGAGACTTTGGACGAAACGCAGCCGTGGTACATTATTTGCTTAAACCCGAACGACTCGCAATTGCCGAATCAGTTGGAAGGACGATCTGTCAAAGGACAGGTGAGAAGTGCTGGAATTTCCGAGATTTCCAGGAGGTGTGCCAATGTATTTGAGGTGGGAATGACTCCTGAGGAGTTTTGTGCGAGATACAAAGAGCCTTTGGTTGCTCTTCAAGTTCCGGAGGGGAGGGAACAGGTTGAACAAACTAGGTTGGCATTGGGATTAGGCGAAAGGGACGTCGTGTTGGGTCAGCATAAAGTAATTACCCCGATTTTTAATAATTGCAAGTTGTTAACGATGATACAGGTCTTCCTATCACAAGCTGCTTTCCATAAACTCGAAGACCAGCTCAGATCTCGCGACGGTGAAGAGCAAAAACGAAATCGGGTGCGTGATGCTGAGGCTGAGGCTGGTCTTGATCTTCGTGGAACCGGCGACCCCTATGCTCCCTACCCATCGCCTAATGTCGAGAGTCTCTCCCCACAATGGGCAACTGGGTATGATGATGCTTTCAATGCGTCGAGCCAAGCGCTTCCCCTCGTTGCAAACGCCTCACCATTTCAACGAGCCGACCTTTATGACGACGACTACCAGGAGCGCAAGAGTGATGATTTTGATGGCCGGAGTAGACTCACCAGCCACAACCACGACGATACCAATTCCAACTTTGGTACCGAGTCGTACGCGCCTTCCAGAAACATGTTCCAGAACACCGATAAAAAAGGTCTCATTGATGGGGAGGCGCTGGCTGGCGAGATCCAGGAGGGTGAGACGACTGAGGTGTACAAGGAGAGCTCAGCGCGTAGGCGATGGGTCGCTCTTTGTTGGATTTTGACGTTTTGGGTGCCCACACCTTTCCTGACGTGGTTCGGTCGGATGAAGCGAATGGATGTTCGACAGGCGTGGCGGGAAAAGCTCGCTTTGAATATGCTCATTTGGTTCATTTGCGCTTGCGCCGTGTTCGTTATCGCAGTGCTTGGGATCGTCATCTGTCCTACAGAACACGTCTTCAGCACATCGGAACTGGCCTCGCACTCGGTGACAAGCAATCCCAACAACGTTTACACGTCTATCAGAGGAGAGGTATTTGATCTTACACAAGTCGCTGCTACGCATCAGCGGATTGTCGGGGTCGTCCCAATCAAGGCTATTTTGAAGTACGGAGGTACTTCTGCGGATATTATTTTCCCTGTCCAGGTATGCCTTACCTTGCTATAGTCTTCTACGTCTAGACCAATATTTGGGTCATCAGGTCAGCGCGCTGTGCGATGGTATTACAGGCTCCGTCAGCCCTTACGTCACTCTGGATTCAGGCAACAACACTGATCCCAACGCACAGTACCACGACTTCCGCGCTTTCACGAACGATTCCCGCCCCGACTGGTATTTCGAGAGCATGGTCACAATGCGATGGAACAACCGAGTAGGTTTCGTTGGCTATACTCCCCAGGAACTGAGGAATATGGCAAACTCGGGGAAATCCGTGGCAGTTTACAACAGTCTTATCTATGATATGTCATCGTACATCAAGAATGGACCAGGCCGTGGCAATCCTGCCGGACAGCAAGCCCCACAAGTGGATGGAAACTTCATGGATTCAAGTGTCATTGATTTGTTCAAGTTTAACGCAGGGCAGGACATCACGAAGAAGCTCAACAATTTAAACATCGATCGTGATGTGCTCGCACGCCAGAAAGTGTGTTTGCGTAACCTGTTCACCATTGGAATGGTGGACAATCGGCAATCTCCTCAATGTCTTTTTGCCACCTACATCCTTCTCGTCCTGTCTGTTATCATGGTTGCCGTTATTGGGTTCAAGTTCATCGCGTCCATCAATTTCGGCGCATCCCGTGCTCCGGAAGATCACGACAAGTTTGTCATTTGTCAGGTCCCTTGCTACACAGAAGGCGACACGTCTCTCAGAAAGACTATCGACTCTTTAGCCAAGATGAAATACGATGACAAACGCAAGCTCCTTGTCGTCATCTGTGATGGTATGATCGTCGGATCTGGTAACGATCGTCCTACACCACGTATTGTCCTCGATATCCTGGGAGCCGATCCCAACCTGGACCCCGAACCACTAAGCTTCATGTCGCTCGGTGAGGGTGCCAAACAGCACAATATGGGCAAGGTCTACTCTGGCCTCTATGAATGTTCGGGCCACGTCGTTCCGTATCTCGTCGTGGTCAAAATTGGCAAACCCACAGAACGATCTCGCCCGGGCAATCGCGGTAAACGAGATTCCCAGATGTTGCTCATGCACTTCTTGAACAAGGTACAGTGTTCTTTTTCCATAACGATTTACCTTCTTTACCCAATGCCAGGTTCATTTCAACTCGCCCATGAATCCCCTGGAGTTGGAAATGTATCACCAAATCAAGAATGTGATCGGTGTTAACCCTACCTTCTACGAGTACTTGTTTATGGTTGACGCTGATACAACTGTGGATCCATTTTCCGTCAATCGTCTTATTTCTGCGTGCGTTATCCCGTTTATCATACGTCACGAGAACCCGAATGCTAAATTCCATACAGGATGATTCACGATAAGAAGCTGCTAGGTGTTTGTGGTGAAACGGAATTGGCGAATGCTAAACAATCACTCATCACGATGATGCAAGTAAGTGAATTGTGATGCTCTCGTGAGGTAATCGTTGACCTAGACTTGCGAAGGTTTACGAGTACTTTATATCCCATCACATGGCGAAGGCATTCGAAAGTTTGTTTGGCTCAGTTACATGTTTGCCTGGTTGCTTCACTTTATATCGCCTCCGAACTCCTGACACGCACAAGCCGCTATTGATATCGAATCAAATAGTTCAAGACTACTCTGAAAATCGGGTGGACACGCTACATATGAAGAACCTTCTACATCTTGGAGAGGATCGTTATCTCACTACCCTTCTGCTGAAACATTTTCCGGTTTTCAAGACTCAGTTCGTCCGAGATGCCCATGCGTACACTGTGGCACCAGACGACTGGAAAGTCTTGTTATCGCAGCGTCGTCGATGGATCAATTCAACGGTGCACAATCTAGGAGAACTCATTTTCCTGGACCAGCTCTGCGGTTTCTGCTGTTTCTCTATGCGATTCGTGGTCATGATTGATCTGGTATCGACAATCACGGCGCCTGTTACAGTCGCATATGTATGTTTTTTCTCCAATCGCCGATGTGAAGCAGCAGCTCACCGTGTTCTCGTAGATCGTCTATCTGATTTATTTGGTAGCGGGGCAACATAAAGCCATACCTCAACTGTCTCTCGTTATGATCGCTGCTATATATGGTTTGCAGGCATTGGTGTTTATCCTGCGCCGTAAATGGGACATGATTGGCTGGATGATCTTCTATATCCTTGCCATCCCCGCTTTCTCCTTCTTCCTCCCATTGTACTCATTCTGGAGGATGGACGATTTCTCTTGGGGTGCCACTCGTCTCGTCTTGGGTGAGTCAGGCAAGAAGATGATCATTCACGTAGGCATTTTTCACGTGTTTCCATTCCCCAAGTTGATCCGTAATCACTCTTAGGACGAGGGCAAGTTTGATCCACGATCTATTCCGTTGAAATCGTGGAATGACTATGTGAGTCAAGACTTTTGATTCTATCCAACAAAGATAACTCAAGAATCCACACAGGAGAATGAGCTGTGGGATAAGGAATCCAATCATAGCATCGGCTCATGGGTGCCTCCAAAGATCAGGAATGATGGATATCCTGACTCACGCACTGCTTCTCTTTACGGCCGTGAAACGTACTACGAACCTCGGAACCATTCACCTTCCCCCTCACAAGTTGGTATGCATCCGCCGCCTGGATATCAGTCTGGCCGAAATACGCCGCAGTCCAATTTGCGACCTATGGATGCTGGAATGGTGTACCAGCCTGCACCGTCAAGACCCCCCACCAACTACCTTGACATAGCCATAAGTCCTGAGGAAATTGATTTAGC
>QLPF01009665.1:0-16955 GCA_003314045.1 Hygrophorus pudorinus | reverse complement strand
ATAGTATAGAATGTTATGGAATGGGGACATGTAAGCCCTGGTCTGTGCATCCCGTTGGGATGATGTAACTATGTATGAGTAATCCGTCAGAACGATGAGTAAGCCGTCGGGATGACATATGAAACAATGAGTAAGCATTGGATGATAGTAAGCATGTATGAGTAATCCGAATGCGTATAGTGAAGGAATATAGATGAAAGGTAAAGGAAAAGATAAAGGAATTGACGTATCATGACATCACCCCCGCTTCAAGACTCGTGTCCACACGAGGTTGTATTTGTATCATTTCGTTGAGCTCGTAATTGGCGATTATCGACAGATGAGTTTCATGGGGATATGGGACAACTTTGGCATTATGGAATTGTTTAGCGGCGAACAACGTTATGGGATTTCGGAGTTTGTAGATGCGGTAGATGGGGTAAGTGTACATTCCTTCAGAGTCTGGGGATATGGATGGGAGGACGGATAGGACAGTGGTGATTGCTCGTACAGAACCAACTTCGTAAAGCCAAAGATATTTGACTTGGTGTGGTAGATGATTTGGACTCCTTAAAGACGTTTTCGTTCCATCGTAGATTTTTGCCATACGGGATGGTTCGATGGTTATGGTCATGTCTGTGGTGAAGGAGTTGGGATTGGGTTTTTCACGACATTTGGTTTTGTTTATGGTTTTTGGTGTAGCGTCAGTGATTGTTGGTACGAAGGTTTTAAGGGGTTCTGTAGGAATGTTTCTCGTCCTTCTAGCCTCGTCGATAGTAGCTTGGAAATCAGTTAAGGTTTCAAGCGGTTGAAAAGGAATCTCTTTGAAGGTGGTAGAATTGATCTTGTAAGTGGTAGATCGGATGCGGTGAGGAGCATTGGAATGTTTTTGATGGTACTCATCGATCTTTTTCTTCATGTTTCATAGGTTTATCTCGGGTTCCCATGTGTTATGTTCCGTGGTGTAGCCTTTCCATTTGAAGAGGTACTGGAGTTTTCCTCAATGTATCTTCGAATCGACGATTTCTTCTATCTTGTACTCTTCTTCTCCTTCTACTTCTATCGGTCTCTGTGGTTGTCGTTGTTGATTGGGAATGGTGGGGGGATGGTATGGTTGTAACTTTGATGTGTTGAAACTGTTGGTAATTTTGAAGTGTCTAGGTAAATCGAGTTTGTAAGCGTTCGGGTTGATTTTCTTGGTAATTTTGTATGGCCCGAGTCGCTTGTCAGCTAGCTTTTTGGACGGTCTGTTCTGATTGATATTGCTTGCCTCTAACCATACTAAATCTCCTTCTTTGTACTCCATTGCCTCCTTTCTTCGCCTATCTGCATACTTCTTCATTTCATCGGCTGCCTTGACCAATGCACTTGACGCTTCTTCGTGTATTTTCTTCATCCTTTCTGCATATTCTTTCGCTTCTTCTGACTTGTATTCCCTCAGTGGTTTGAAACCCATTCGAGGATGTCATCCAGTTTCTACGAAGAATGGGGTTTGTTGCATAGAGGTATGAATTTTGTTGTTGTAGGCGAATTCGGCTATTGGTAACCAATCAGCCCAATCGTCTTGTCGGTGGTTGACGAACATTCGAAGGTATTGTTCGAGTTCTTGGTTGACCCGTTCGGTCTGTCGGTCTGTTTGTGGATGGTATGCAGTAGATAACTTGGTTTTGATGCCAAGTCGTTTGTTGAGTTCCTTCATAAGATTCGAGGCGAATTGTGGTCCTCGATCTGAAGTGATGGATTCGGGTAGTCCATGGTGTTTCTAGACGTTGTTTAGGTAGAGGTTGGCGCTTCCAATAGACAAAAGTTCTTCGTTGGTGGTGATAAAGTGCGCTCTCTTTCTGTGTCTGTCGACGGCTACCATGATCGAATCGTATCCCTTACTTTCGGGGAGCTTGACTATGAGATCTACGGTCACGTCTTGCCATGGTCTGGTAGGAATAGGGTTGGGTCGTAATTTTCCTAGAGGTTGTTCGGGAATGATTTTGGATCGGTTGCAGGTGTTGCAACCTTTGATGTAAGAGTCGACATATTTTGTGAGTCCGGGCCACCAGTAGTTTCACGTAATGAGTTCGATAGTTTTCCATTTTCCTGGATGGCCGGTGATTCGTGATTCGTGGTATAGTTTGGTGATTTTTTGTCGGAGTTCTGGATCGTTAGGAACATAGACCTTTCCTCTATATTACAGGACCAAATCTTGCTCCATCGACCATGCTTCCGATCGTAGTCTTTTTGTCGGCGACCTTTTCAACTCTTCTACTGCTTTTACCACTGCCTCGTCGTACTCTTTGCTTTGTCTGACTTTCTTGAGGATATCCTGTTCTTCTGCTGCAATCATTGTGTGGCCCTGTTTCAAAGCGTTAATGGCAAAAAATTCAGGTTTCAGTAGAATCCTGTCTCTGTTATCATCTTCCCCTGTTTTAAGGTCCTCGCGTCTCGAGAGGAGATCAGGTTTTTGATTTTGTTTCCCGGGTCGGTGCTTGAGATTGAAATCGTATCTTGACAATTCTAGAGACCACCATGCTTGTCTACGGTTGAGTTTCTGTTGAGTCATGAAGTATTTCAGATTGTCGTGATCGGTTAGTATTTTGATCTTTTCATCTGCACCTTCCAGGTAGTGTCTCCATTCATATAATGCTCGCATGATCGCTAGCATTTCTCGGTCGTGGACATCGTAGTTGCGTTCGACATCATTCAAGCTTTTGGAGATGTAGGCACAAGGGTGCCATTTACCATCATCGCATAGCATGCTCAGCACACCTCCAGTAGCGTATCCTGATGCGTCAACTTCTACACGTAAAGGTTTTGTCGGGTCAGGGTAGGCGAGTATCAGCTCGGTGGTGAATGCCGTTTTCATCTTTTGGAAAGCTTCTTCTTGTTGTGTTTCCCAGTCCCATTTCTTCTCTTTTCACAGGAGTTTGTGCAGCGGTCCTGCAATCCTTGAAAAGCCTTCAATAAAGCGTCGGTAGAAGTTAGCAAACCCGAGGAAGCTTTGGAGTTGTTTAACCGTTGTTGGCGTTGGCCAATCTTTTACTCCTTGTACCTTTTTAGGGTCCATGCGTACTCCATCTCCCGATATGATGACTCCGAGATATTCGACTTCGTCTTGTTCAAAGAAACACTTCTGCGGCTTGAGATATAGATCGTTCTCTCGTAGTCGCTGAAGTACTTGTTTGACAATTTCTGGGTGTCCCTTGCTTTTGGTGAAGATAAGGATGTCGTCCATATAGACTTCTAGTACTCCTGCGTCAATGAAGTCTTTGAGGATGGTGTTCACCATTGTCTGAAATGTGGCTGGTGAGTTTACAAGTCCGAAGAACATGACCTTTGGTTCAAAGCTGCCTCTATTCGTTTTGAAGGCGGCTTTCCATTGATCTCCTTCTTTTATGCAGACATTGTTAAAGCCCCATCGTAAATCCATCTTTGTGAATACTTTTGCACCATGAAGTTTATTGATGAGTTCGGGGATTAAGGGGAGGGGATAGTTATTTTTGACGGTCCAAGAGTTGAGGTATTGATAGTCTTGGGTTGGTCAGAATTTACCGTCTTTTTTATTGACAAAGAAGAATGGCGCAGTTTGTTCGGATTTAGAGGGGATGATATATCCTTTGCGCAATTGTTCGTTGAGGAACTTGTCGAGTTCTTCTTGTTCCTTTGGCGACAATGGATAGATCTTCGATTTCTCCGGTTGGAATCCTTCCTTGAGATCGATGTGGTGATCCCATGGTTTGTTGGTCGGCATTCGTTCCGATTGCTGTTTATTGAAGACATCAGCAAACTCTTTGTAGTCTTCTGGCACCGCTTCTTCGTCTGTTCTCTTGTTGAATTTCTGGTCGTAGTACTAGCTTTCGTGGTGTGCTGTAGCGTTGATTTTGTAGGCCTTCCAACCTTCTTCTTGTTTTTCAACGTAGAGGAGTTCTCCAGGTTCGTTTCTGTGGAACTCACCATCTGAAGAACAAACGAAGACTTGTTCCGTTCTTTGTTCATCTTCCAGGTTTCGCACTTTCTTCCAAAACTTCTCTTCTCCTGGGGAATACCATGCTCCGTTGATGTATTCTTCTTTGCTTTCTTCATCTCCGTCGAATTCTAGAACGTGGTTGGGAATGGCCCATTTTGATATCTTTTTGCTGGCCTTCTGTTGTGCGTGGTGTTCCATTCCACATTCAGGGGGGCATCTTGTCATCAACATCTTTCCTGTTCTCCAATCGATCTCTGGGTTATGCTTTTTGAGCCATGAGTGTCCGAGGATCATTGGTACGGAAAGTTTCGTCACTGCAAAGGTTATTCATTCTTTATGCCCTTGATAGGACATTACCAAGTCTATTTCTTCTCTGATTGATCTGTTCATGTTCTCCGTTCCATCGACATTGTAGACCGGGATGGCTTTCTCTAGCCTTCTTGTCGAGAGTTTGAGTCTTCGTGCGAATCCTTTGTCGATAAACGTTGATGTTGCTCCACAGTCGAGGAGTGCGTCGAGGTTGAAACGTTCTTGTTGATCCAAAGTTTTTAGTCCAATATTGACTTTTGTCGCGGTCTTCATGTCGATGTTCATATTTCGAACATATTTCTTTTCTACAGATTTTGTCAGTGATTTTTCAATAGGTAGAAACATATCTGCGGGTTTTTCTGGTTTGGGTGAAGCTTTCGGTTTGGGTGGTGGTGGCATTGGTTCGGATGGTGGTGCAATTGTTTTAGAAGGCAAAGGTTGTTTTGCAGGTCTATAAGGATATCGCTTGATTAGTTTGCCTCCTTGTGACTTCCTTTTTGATCCTGCGTCGCACACTTCATACTCTATGGTATCTTCTTTGTCATAGGCGTCGTCGAATAGTACTTCGTGTACCGTAGTCACCTTTGGTCGTTTTCCTAGTGAAGATCCTGAGCAGGCTCATGCTTGGCATTCTAGTTTGTCTTCTTGTTTCTCTTCTTGTTTCTCTTCTTTTCCTACTTCTTTCCTCACTACATTCCCAGTTCTGTTTACACGTATTGATTGAGCAGATTCTGGTACATTTGAAGTCGATGAGCCTGTAGCTAAAACTATTGACTTATCTAAAAATCCATGTTCTGGTCTTCGTTCTTGATGTCTCTATTTGTCATTGTTGTCATCATTGTCCTTTCCGCTGCTATCTCCTCCTGGGAAGTGCCTTTCCATATCTTCATACAACATAGTCCTGATGTCGATTTTGTTTTTGCAGTCTCGCGCGATATGGCCTTGACCTCCGCATCTATAGCAGCGTTGTGTCTGCTTCCATGCCTTGGTCTTGTCGATCTCCATCGTGTTGGGATCTACTGTTGGGTATCTTGCGTTAGGCGCCCCTGCTGGTATTTCGATGCTGTCGTAGGCTTTTGCTGGATTCTTCCATTGACCCGTCTTTGTCAGGGCGACACCAAATACAATTAAGTACTGGCCTTCCTATGAAGATACAAGACTAGAGAGTGATGCGAAATGGTTAGAGGTGAAGAGGGAGAGAGGGGAGGTCACCAGAATGCTATGACTAAGATGCCACGAAGATTATTGGTGGTAATCCTGAGATAACAGACTGGAGAGTCTGTTACTCATTTATTGCAATATATACACTAATGGTACAGTGGCTGTGTAGTACTACATTCGGACGTGAATCGGATGCGCTGAGCATGCAGGCAATGATAAGGTGATAATGTGCATAGCACAAGAGAGAAAGGAAATGTGAAGAAAGGAATATACTAAATAAAGGTGATTATCGGGCATGAGGTCGGTGCATGTTTGTGGACCGGGATAGCGGGATAGCCTTGCGATCAAAAGGCTATGGGAAAGGCTATGGACCGAAATAATGATTGGCGGCTGTCAGGTTTATCTGGCGATCGATCAATAGAAGTGTGATCAATCGTTTGTGGGTCCAGAATCCGGAAGCGAGTTGGGAATGGTGTGCCTTGTCATCATTAGTCCAAATGGGGATTAGAACAAAACCCGATCGGTTGCGGATGGAAATAGATTGGTGGAGTTCCCATGTGGCAGGCCGAGTCCAGAGCGGAATGCAGTTGTTGTGCCTTGTGATCAAAGAAGATATAATAAAAGAATTGGTGGGAATGTTCATGTGGCAATTGTTTAAAGGTTGTGTAAATGTCCGAAATAGGATGAAAGAATGTTCGAAAAAGGAAACTAGATAGGGGTAATAGTCACGTCATGACAGTCTTTGGGTTGCGTGTGTCTCTATTCTTTGGAGCCCAAGGGTTCGTGTACCCCTGCCTCTGCGCTTGTGATTGTTGCGGACATCCCGCGTCTGGCTTTCTCGTCATCGTACTATTTTTCTTGTAGACCCTCTATTGTTGGTCTAGTTTCATGGCCCACTTGTACCAGTCTGAGATGTTTCTGGGGAGGGAGGAGAGGCTGTAGATTTTTCGTCTTAAGCCATCATTCATATTTTCCTCAAACTTCTCAACGAGGGCGGTGTTATTGTAGTCCGTCCTTTCAGCATGGACTTGGAATTTGAGGACAAACTCATCAGCAGTCTTGTTACCCTGCGTTAGTTGTCCGAGTTTATAGCGCGCCATGTGCTCTGCGTCGGGATCCGTGAAGTTCTGCTTTGATTCGTGGATGAAGTTATTGTAGTCGGTATACGGGTAGGGGTGAAGGAGATTGGTGGGGTCAGCTAAGTGTTGTTCGATCTTCTCGATCATTATGTTGGCGTAGGGCTGGGATTTGCCCGTCATATAGGAAAGTGCGAATATAATCTTTGTGTTGTCATCGGCAAACTCAGCTGGCTTGGCAGAAATGTAAAGGGTGAGTTGCCATATAAAGGTCTCACAATTGTCCATTTTCCCATCAAATAGGGTTGGTGGTTGCATCTTGGGCCCTTTCGGCATAGGTGCATGTGCTAGTGCTGGTACAGGTATTGGTGCAGGTGCAGGTACCGTGACGTTGACGATTGGTTGTACCTGTTGCGCCGCTTGCATGGTGTTAAGGGCAGTGGTGAGTGTGGCGATATTCTGTGCCATGATGGTGAAAGCGTTCATGATTGCTTCATTGTCCATTGTCGTTGGATCTCTGTAATGGTGCTGTGAAAATTCCTTTGTTCTGTCTAGAAGGAAACCCTATCTGGTTGGATACAGATCCCGGTATGCTGTATCCTTCTCTTCAAGTACTTCTATTACTTGGTCGGTGAACTCGTACGCCTTTGCTACGGAGTCATATTTGAAGATACTCCTAATTCTCAGAGCAGCGTGCTCTAGTTTATCTTCGTCGGTATGTATGATTTTTCAGTAGGTGCGGATGATGATATGTTTGTTGCGAGTGTTTCATTGGATAGTTTTGGTGCTTCTATCTTCGAGGTAAAGTAAATTTGAGCGTTTGTGGAATTTTGGGTCGAGGGTGTACATCCACTAGGGATTAGGGTAAAGGGGTTAGCTTGAATCTACTGTTAGGGCGACGCTAATAGTGTCCCTACAAATAGTAAGAGTAGTGAAGTTGTTGTAAGAGTTGGTTCATAAGAACCGAGGATGAGGTATAAGGTGAGAGACGAGAGTGGTAGTGAGTTCTGAAGACTGAAGGGTATGTGCTTTAGCGGTAATCCCAAGAGATTCGAGCTGGGGTTTCCAGTCAAACTCTGGTGCTTTTATAGGTTTGTATGACTAATACAAAGAATGGTATGCAATGCTATGGAATAAGGATGCGTAAGCCCTGGTCTGTGTGTTCCGTTGGGATGATGTAACTACATATGAGTAAACCGTCGGAACAATGAGTAAGCCGTCGGGATGACATATGAAGTAATGAGTAAGCATTGGATGATAGTAATGAAGTATGAGTAATCCGGATGCGTGTAGTGAAGGAATATAGAGAAAAGGTAAAGGAAAAGGTAAATGAATTGACATATCATGACAAAAATGCAATGTCCTTGGATTTATCTTTGGATTTTTCGCCGCGGGATAGCTTATGGCGGTCGTATTCTTGGAGAAGGTAGGACATAAGGGTGTCGGTATCAAGGGATTTGCCGACAAGATGTGCAGCAGCGGATAGGTGCGAAACGTAGGAGGAATAGTCAGCTGGAAGTGAGTTGGTTATAATTGATGCATGTTTGGCATCGTCGATCGTGATGCCTGCAGCGCACAAGTCCTCCCACATCATAGACAAGTTGTCTAGATGCATGTGGAGATTGCCTCAGTCTGGACAACGAAGCATTTGGAACTACACACGTAAGTCGGATTGGACTAGGGAGGTTTTGGACTCATATTCCGTAGTGATTGTCTTCCACATCTCAGCAACAGTGCTTTTGTGGAGGATTTTGCGGAGGGTAGAGTAGTGCTCCCAAAGTTCAGTTTGGTTCAGTTTGAGACACTTTTTGTCAAACCCCAAACTGAACTTGGAGTTCAGTTCAGCCAAAATGCTTGGAGTTTGGTTTTGAGTGGTTTGGTTTGGATTTCAAACCTTGAACTCTTACTATATATAGTAATTGGTTCAGTTTTTAAGAGGTTTTGGCTGAACTGAACTCTCTTAAATGGTTTGGTTCAGCCACAGGCCAAACCTAAACCTGAACTTCGGGTTTGGTTCAGTTTCAAACCAAGTTCGGATCAGTTCCGAACTGAACTTTGGGAGCACTAGGGTAGAGTCTGGAATGCGTTGCGCAAGTAGGTTGCGGGCCTTCCTTTCATTCTTGTGCCATTTTGCAACCTGATTGTCAAAGTCCACAGGCTTCGGATCATTACATTTTATGATAGGCAGCATTGTGGAGCTGGTAAGATGTCCGTCGACCTCTTTATCAGCGAGTGCCCAGCTCAAGCGCGTTTTGAAGGTAACCCAGTTACTTCTGTCGGCCTCGAGTCTGGGGACTGAAGGTAAGTCGTCTTTCATGGTGACAGTAGTCATGTCGCTGGGGCTCATAACCTGTGATGATATATGCAGGTACTAATTCACTGTAAGACGGAACTCAGTCGTGTTTGCGGGGTGCGTTACGCTAAATATATTCACCTGTAAGACAGAACTACAGGGGTGAATGTAAGTAATGAGATAACATCATGGTAAACAGATATCATACCTCAGTCGTGTACGCGGGGTGCATTACGCTGAGGTATCGGTGCTACAAACTTGCTCATTTATACTATGTAGGTAAATGTAATGAGCCAAGTGAAAAGGGTAAACTATGTGCGATAAAAGAAAACAGTGGAGTATACTAAATATATGGAAGTGAAACTAGGTGGAGTGGAAACGGCAACCTGGGGAACATTTGTGGGAGGCTTGCCCCATGATCATGATCGGTAATGATCATACTGGGGTCTCTCCATATTCCAACAAAGGACAGTCATAATTGACCATATATCATGTGTTCCACCAGCAGTACTATCATGTTACCACCTTTTAACAATTTTTGGTGTTTGATTTTTTATTCCAAACTCAGTGCCTCCTTAGCTCTAATTGTTCTTTAGATCATGAGCATTATACCTTAGCTACATAGGCCTTTTTTTTTTTTGTGGAAATTGGTGTTCTGACTACCGTAGGAGCCTCTAAGTGGTTTTGGGACCACCTTTTAACAAAATGTCATGGCACGTCACAGCACAGCTTGGGGCAGCTGCGTGGCACATTGAAGCTCCGACATCGTGAAGACTCAAAATCACGGCAATGCGTGTGCCCAGTGGGTATGTGCGTTTAGGTCAGAGGCTGAAACTTATGGAGTTGTCACGTCTGAAAGGCCAACAGCTCGTCTCACTTCCACAGGAGCAAAGGGTCAACAGAACCATAAATTATTTTATGGGCTATAAGATATGACCCTCAGAATGAAGCCTGAATTTTTTCAGGGGGATCCGTCATCTACTTTATTTACTGGAGCCAAATCATTCTGCTGACCATGTTTTAACACCAGTATCTCTCAACTCACGAACTTCCTAGTGCAAAATAAATATATATTCGAGATCCCCTAAGCTTATATAAAAATGCAAAAAAAAAGAATGGATGTGTTTGTATGAAAATTGAGCTTGGGGTGAAGGATTGTTAAAAGGTGGTCCCGTGATAGTACATGTGAAAGCTGTAGTATTTGGCTGTGTGTACGTTTATGGTAGGTCAGCATGGCTCATACGACCTCGCTTTTGCCTCCGGATTCCAAGGCCTGGGACGACGCTCAAGCTGCTGACAATGGTATGGTTTTTACCCCACTTTGTATCCTTAATCTGAATCTGTGGTTTATTTGAAGCCTCGCGTTTAGCCTCGTCATCTTGGGTTCGCGTAGTATGGATGCTCAGTATTTTAGTGCTCTTTGCATTCCCTCTGATATTCCTCATGCCTTCGAGCACCGTGATACCCATCGAACGCGTTGGTCGCCTTCCGTGTAAGTGCTTGTATAACGTTTTCGGGATACCAGATGGTCCATTAATTTGCGAGTCTTTTAGTTATGGGCTATAATAGTAAGTTCGATGCAGAACTATTTCATCATCGCATCACTCATTTACTTTCTACTCAGCTTGGAATGCATACCACGTACATTTCTCTAGTCCCTAGCCCGTTTGCTTTCTTATCGGGTGATCACAGTGCGATATAAATCAGACTGTTATTCTCGAAACAGCCCTGCTCATCAAGTCTCTCGGCCTCGCGGTTAGTTTTGACCTTCACGCCCTCACGCGTCATACTAATGCAGGATGCTACACAGCACGTGGGTTATAATTTTGTCAACATCGATGACTGCTACTCCGAGAGGAATCGCAGCGCATCTGGTGACATTGTTCCTGGTATTATGTCCAATCGTCAGTTAATCGTCCCCTAATGAGGAATCATTGCCTCAGATAAGGATCGGTTTTCATCCGGCATGAAAGCTCTCACCGACGAGATCCACGCGCTCGGCTTGTAAGCATCTTTCAGGACGTCCAAGTCATGCCTCATACGGGTCTTACTTGTGGATCTCAGAAAAGCCGGGATCGTGAGTCTTCAACAGCCCAGGCCTAACTGTATATTTACTCATGAACGTGCTCTTCCTTCTTTGCTGGTTTCCCTTCTAAATCAACCAGTACAGCGACTCGGGATGGTTTACCTGCGCTCACTATCCTGGCTCCTACCGAAATGAAGCGAGGTTTGTTGTCATTCACACTGTCTAGCCGTTGCTTTCGCATATATTCATGAATATCCAAAGAGATATAGAACTCTTTCAACAATGGGGGTTCAATCTTCTCAAGTATGTCTCCCTCCGCCCCATATTGCATTCGACTGATTATCAACTTGAAGATATGACAATTGCGCTGGTAAGAATATGAACAGGATCACAATCTAACCCTTACAGAAAGTCCCATAATGTCACAGTGCCTTTTGACGCAGTCGTTCGTGAAGGTATAGTCGGAAGTACGTTTCCATTGGACTTGCACATTCCAGAAACCAGGTACTAACTTTCCACTATGTGTAGGATACAAGCGCATGTCCGACGCCATAACAGATCTGTCCACAACCTCCGGCAAACCGCCTATTTTGCTATCCGTGTGCGAATGGGGACTGGTATGATATTTTCTTTGGATTCAACCTCCTCAAGTACACGGTGTATTGTAGGAGCAACCGTGGCTCTGGGCAAAAAGGTTTGGCCAGAGTTGGAGGGTATGTACCTCTTGCTGTCTATTGCGGCCTTCAATGCCTATCCTTGTGATCGCTCGTTGTAGACAACTGGCGATATCGGTAAGTCAGACCTTTGTTGATATGTCGCCAGGCCTACTTACTGGATGTCTAGAGCCGAACTGGGATTCTATTTCTGACATAATCAACCAGTGCGTTCATTCATCCTGCCACCCCTGTAATCCAGCTATTGTTTTCTTTTCCGCGTTGACGTAGTAGATATTTCTAGGAACTCTTTCTACACTTGGGCAACTGATTTTTACGGTCACAACGACATGGATATTGTTAGTCCTCCGTCATTTCTTGGTTCGCGTCTGACACCGTTTACTGTTCAACTTGTAGCTCGAAATGTACGATCACCATGCCTCTGTTTGTGGCATATTCATCTCACTCGTTGTTTGCAGCGGCAACGGTGATCTCACATACGAAGAATCCAAGTCTCATTTCACAGCTTGGGCGTTCATGAAATCCCCGCTACTAATCAGCACTCATGTAGGTGTGCGATATCGTGTGCAAACCCGTGTTGCCGATATTTCAATTGCCCACAGCTCCCTGGTGTAGCGCACCAAACATTGGATATTCTTAAAAACACTGAGATCATTGCTATTAATCAAGACCAGGTGATCGGTACATCTATTTCGCCGTTTCGGTGGGGTATCAACGTATGTTATATTTTCCTTTCCGTCCGCCTCGTGGCCAGCGCTAATACGGTGTCTGGATGTATTAGCCAGATTGGTCATACAACTCTTCGCACCCTGCCCAGTACTGGAGCGGCGAAAGCCAGAACGGTACAATCTTCATGCTGGTACCCAAATGTTTGTTCTTTATTTGTATCACTAACCACTCAACATTTGTACACGCAACGTAGCTGAACACTCTCAACGAGTCGGCGGACATGTTCTTCAATCTCACCGAATCCCCTTGGATTCGCGCCGGGAGACAATACTCCGTCCGAGTTCGTTCATTGTCGTTCCGTGCACATACCTGCGTTCTGACCTCATCGTTGTCTCGATACATGCTTATTCTGCGACCTGTTACATCTACGACAGGACCTCTGGAGCCACACGGACAACGGCACCGCTGTAAGGAATTTCACCGCGTACGACATTCCTCCGCATGGGGTGGTGGCTCTGCTTCTGAAAGATGCCGGGGATGAACCCAGGGGGATATATCCCCCATGTGCGAGATCGAAGGAATGGTGTACGAGTGAGAATGGGACGCTAATTGAGTGAGCTGTGACACACAGGCTGTGTAGTCTGGAATTAAAGTTACTCCTACGTGTCGAACAACTCGATAACAAGAACTTATTTTCACACAAGCATTCTGCTGTCGCGCTTATAAGCTGGGCTTTTCCTTACTTTCACTTCGGCGAAGTGTCACATTATGTGATACCTGTGACATCTGCCAACACGTGATCACAGGTTCACTTCTTTCATGAATCCACACAAGAAACAAGTTCCCCTTCGCAGAACAACAGCACCCCACCCCAGAACCAGCTCTGCCAACACACTCACTTCTGCTCCCCCCCGCGTCCCTCGGGCACACAAGGTCTTGGTCCCCGTAAAGGACCCACTTGGCAATGCCCGTGCAGTGCATGCAAAACCAGCACAGTTGATCCCCCGCCCACCCCAGTCCAAGCACGAGTTGCGGCCAAACCCAAGCCGGGCACCCTCCCCGGATGTCCTGCCTGTCGATACTCCTGTGCCTGCGGAGAAGAGGCAGGTCTTGGGGATGGGGACGCCAGAGGTCGATCAGTGGATCGACGCGGGACGGCCTGGGAGCGAACAGGGCAGGAGGGTCGGTTTCAAGGAGGACAGTGACGACGAGGACCCGCCCCAACACAGCATGACGATGCAGCTCTCCCCACGCCGCTCGGCCCCACCCACCCCCGCACACCCAGCCTCCAGCGCCCACGACCTCCTGCGGACCATCGTGCGCGACGTGATGCACGATATGCAGTCCGAGACACGTGCGGGGCTGACGGGGCTGCACCTGGACTTGCTGCGCGCGGGGCGCGGGTGGAAGCGCGAGCTGCGGGCTGTGATGGAGGAGGGCGGGTATGGGCCTGGGGGGGAGCTGGAGCGGTTGAGGGAGGAGAACCGGGTCCTGAGGGAGGAGAACGAGAGGTTGAGGAGGTCAAACTTCTGATAATAACGTTCTGTCCGCCAAAATGTACTGAGCGTGTCCACTCAGAACTTATCTCTAATATACACACACCAGCATTCAGAACCGCTTATGAAGCCGCGGGTGTGGACATAATCACCTTTTGATCAGTTACTTCAACACGCATTCGGCGAGACCAAAAGATTCTGACATAGAAAAACAAGCAAACTTGAGACTACTTGGTACAACGAATAAACTGCCGGCAGTGTAACTGTACTAAGGACTATATGGCTCAACGCTCTGCATCCCTCAACTTACACCACTGCGTCCAGAACGTGCACTGTGACCAGAAGATGCAACCCACATAATCAGGCAGCTGACGGTAAAAAGGAGTAGCGGGCACCTACATACCAGACTACATAATAGTCGAAGTGAACGCAACTGGGTGATCGGAGGGGGGTACGGGCGGTGGGCTGACAGAGCCAGGGGGCCGGACCTGGGGCAAGTAACCAGCGGACGCCCCATGAGCAGTGCGAGCGGGCGCCGCAGTGCCATCGACAGGCCCATCCTCAGTGGTCCGGGGCTTAGAGCAGCAAACGCCGCGGGCAAACAGCCTGGCATCCATTCGTGCTTCAAGCTCGTTGAATTCACTTACATGTAAAGATGTGTTAGTATGGCCACGTCAACTGATGTTACAAGCAAGGTCGTACCGGACGATGGGAATTGCCTGCGTGAAAGCGACACTGAGGGTGAGAGCGGCAAGGATGACAGCAGAGGTGTGGACCATTGTAGTGCGAAGATATATGTGAAAGTGAAGTGGAAGAAATGTGTTCTGAGGTTACCAGCACCAGAGATTGCAAAGGGGGGAGTTCAACTGAAGAATCGAGTCCCATCCAGTATCCTTTTATACATTGAAAACTGCACGCGCTTGTGTACGTTGATATATAACAGTCTTCCGAGGCGGATTCACCCGTCTGAAGCTTCCTTGAACCAACATGAGTTCCCTCGTATCGTTGTCAACGCATGACTTACAGATTTATTATGGAGGCAGACCCTGAAACAGGGTGAGACTTGGTGTATTGTGGTGGACAAGCGGCTGATGGTCCGTTGATGGTCCATTGATTCAGGGGTCGATTCAAGTTATTCCCAAGTGTCAGATGCAAAGAAGTAGGCGGCTATGATCAGAACCTTTCCGACATACCTGCCAGTGATTTTTCTTCAGCTCTTTGTCTTCGCGTTTTCATCACAGTTGAATGTAATCCCTGTGACATCTGCCACAAATACCGTGTACAGCGACTGGTTGGGAGGCTAGTAGCCACAGCCGGGAAGTTTTTTCCTGATGCGGCGGGACCGTGGTCAAAATCCTACTATTTGTAGGGTGTGGCCATTTGCATACTCGAGATCGGGGGAGCGGAGATATCAAAATCGATGGGGGAAGTACCAGGACTCCGCCGTAAAGTTTGTACCGCTCGAGGTATGTTCTAGTGCCTCTTGACCAATCCCACTACTTTATCAGAAATTCGTAGCTTGCAAGGCTCGCGAGTCTTAATCGCAAGGCCGACCCGTTCTTCCTGTTCTCGAACTCGCGTCCCACGTTATGATTGACACGCAGAGATTAACAAGGCGGAAAAAAATATTCAAGGCATGTCAGAAAAACCTAGGTTCCTCGTCCGGCTTATGGTATACAGCTCATTTCCGTCCATCTCTCCGTTGGCCACGAACTATAATCATTGCGCAAGCTTCACACACCAACGTATCAAACTCCGTTCGCATAATCAACCCCCAACATCCGTCCATGATTTGTTTCAGCAGATCCACCTGCCGCTGATTCGGCCTCCTCAGAAACGGTCTTTCGCTGGACGAACAGATCGAGATAATATGTGTCCCATCTGCACTGCGAAAAGGAACACGTTTTTGATGCTTTGTGTGGCGAGGGGGGATGGAGCGTTATGGGATAGAACCCCGGTGCAGCCGAACCCGCGAATCCCACCGCGCCGTCGCAGAATCCACAAGGCGGAGTTGAAATCGAAAGCCTACCCTTCTTACTAGGGATATTATAGGCCGTTTCGGTGTAGTTGGCGAGCCAGTCCTCGGTTGTCTCGAATCCGTAGAACATGACGCGACCATGGGTTTCGAGGTGAGCAGGATTGGCGGTGGACTCAGGCCAACCTAGATGACCACAAGATTGCTGAAAGATTTTGTAAGGGGGCCAGGCCATGACGATAAACCGTTGATTAGGTTGACATGAGGCATGCAAGACTGCAAGCCGCAAGTCCACGCCACATTGGGAGTTCCGTTCATGGGCATAAGACTTCAAATTAAGCTTCAAAGACCGCTTTCGAGTGGGTATTGCACCTTGCTTTTGCGGAGGCACCGTGGTACGGGGCTTGGAACATAGTTCTTAAAGATATTCTATTTGAATCATCCTACCACTAGGCTCACCGTCACTTGCCCTCAGTTTCCACTGTGCAAGAATATTGATTCACACAATCTTGAAGACGATAAAATCATTGACGATGAGAATGGGATCATGATGATGTCGAAGATGACATCCTGCCCGCACACAGGATAGCATTCCCGGGCCACACCCAGTCCCGAAAGCTACCGAAGTTCATCCAGTCCCCCTGAGGTCCAGCCTACGCTCCAGTGCGATATTCTGCACCAAGCCCTGAGAGCCACCGACGTTCATCCAGCCGCCAAGCTTCTCGAGATCACTCCTCTCAGCGGCGCAAAACACGTTCTACTCCGAGTCGCATCTCAGTGCTTTTCCTTCACGCATTCGGTGAGACCAAAAAGTTCCGTACCCGGAAAGTCCGCCACCCAGTAAATAGAGATAAATACATCTGATAAGTATGGGACAAAATCTTAAAAGTAATCTTATCTTGAATTGGTACTTTGCAATATGAATAATCTTGGGGCATTCATGCGCATAATTTTGAGTTCATGCTTTCAACTACCAAGAACGAGTTGCTCCTTGGACGAACGTTAGTTCCGAAAGCGCCGTCGCAAATGTGGAAGCGTCAATCACGACGAACCCAGCCGATCCCACAGAAAATTCATATCCTCTGCATACGCGGCAAGACACGTATGCTGAGCGTGTTCCGTAAATCATCTGGATAGCAGGAACGGAGAGAGGCAAGACAACGTACGACGATATGATGCCGCCGGCGAGGGCGATCTGTGTGAGCGTAGGTATGGCTGCGGCCCGGGTGGTCGGCAAGCTGGATCTTCATGCAGAAGCGGTACGACGCGAATACGAGGCCGTTCATGAGCCCCGCCGTCACCTGTTGAACGTGAGCGATGGTAATCGTGCGGGATCGTG
>QLPF01009659.1:0-15401 GCA_003314045.1 Hygrophorus pudorinus | reverse complement strand
TAATATATTATTTTCCTCTCGGCTGACATACACCAACCGCCGCAGAATATAATATTTTTCTTCTCAGCCAACACGCACCAACTGCCGCATAATATAATATTCCTCCTCTCAGCCGACATGCACCAACCGCTGCATAATATAATATTCCTCGTCTCGGCCGACACACACCAACCACTGCATAATATAATATTCCTTGTCTCGGCCGACACACACCAACCACTGCATAATATAATATTCCCTGTCTCGGCCGACACGAGCCAAACACTGCATAATATAATATTTTTCTCCTCAGCCAACACACACCAACCACTGTATAACATAATATTTTTATTCTTGGCTGACACACACCAACCGCTGCGTAATATAATATTTTTCTTCTCGGCTGACACGCACCAACTGCCACATAATATATTCTTTTTCGTCTCGGCCGACACGCACTGAACACTGCAAAATATATTATTTTTCATGTCAGCCGACAGGCATTGAGCAGTATATGACAAAAATTCTTGGTAAGTCGGCCGACACACAATGTGTGAGGATAATATATCTCAGCCCATCTGTAATTCAGTATATCTCGGCTGACATCGGCCAACATGCAAAAGCTGCCCTTTGTCATTCTCGGCTGGTATGCTTTCAGTGTCCATAATTGACTGCATTGGCTGGGGTGACACATCCCTGCTGTCTTTGCCAAAAGGGCTGTGGTGTTGGGCAGTGACATGGATGCTTGCATTTGTGTGCGAGACGAGGTGATGGCGGCCGGTGACATGGCCTTTTGCATTCATATTTGTGTTCAAGTATTTACTAGTAAATTTTTATCTGTATGATCAGAATATATTAGTTATTTTGACAGACACATGTGTGCTTACTTATGTGGCCCATGGTGACTGCTTTCTTGAGCAGTTGTCAGTTGGTTGTCATGGGTAGGAGTGTTGTTTGTGGCTGTTTATCAATGACATCTATAGATAATGATTTTTTCGAACATTTCCTGAAGTAAATTAGAAGGTTAGTGTTTGAAATTGAAAGAGAAAAACAAACATAGAATATTGCCCATCTCAACCTTCGGCGTGACTTCACCAACATTCATCTCCTCCTGCTTGTTGGTGACTTTGGTCACTCTGCTGATTGCCTCGTCAGTCGGCATGGTACTGATCTTTACCTCTTCATCGGCTTTCATCCCCTCCTTTGACTCCTCGACTCCTTCAGCCATCTCAATGTTTGGTGTGACTTCATTGACATTCTTCTCCTGCTTGTCAGTGACTTCGGTCACTCCGGCAATTGGCTCCTCGGTGGATGCTGCGGGCTGCTCGGCCTCAGTAGCAGACAGTCCTGGATGAGCGGCCTTGAGGGGGTGGGGGATGGGGAAAAGTGAGAGGGAAAAAAACCCCACATTGGTGCATCGTGCTCTGGTGTGTACTTTGATGGTGTCACTGCTGAAGGGGGGAGTGTGTGCCCCTGGGCCGGGTGTAAATTGTCAGCCAACATTGTGTTGGCAGTGTCGATGGCTAGTACAGGTGTTGGCTCCCACATTGAGGCCTCTGCCACAACTTCATCATCTCTCTCAACCTCAGACCCCACTCCAACCTCCCTCATTTTCTTGCACACCCCCATATCTCCCTCTAGCAGCAGTGGGGTGAAGCCAAACCACTCCATGATGACGGGGGGTTCTTCAACCGTCTGTTCGCCCTCACCATCCCATCATGACAAATTGACAGAGTGCCTCATATGTGCATTGTGTTGCTGATAGCTACACCTCCAGATACCTAATTCTGGCCACCATCAATGGTACAGTGACCTCCTCCTGGAGTACTGCGACATCGGTGGGATGCAGGTACTGGGCGAAGTCACTGACTGGCTGCATCATGATGTGGAATTCTATTACATCCATGTCAGTTACCTTGAAGATAAGTAGCTAGCTTGGCACTCACCGGATGCATCCTCTTTTGTCTCCTGCATCTTGGCCTTGGCCTTCCGCTTTGAAGGTCCTGGCGTGGCTGACCGAGGTGCCTGAGCTGACTTCTTCCTTGGTGCTGAAGGTTTTGCAACCTTCAGTGCCTGTTTTTTGGACACAGGGGGCTGACTAGAAGATGTCAATGGCTTGGGTTTACAGGCCCTCAACTCCGACCGACCAGGATGCAGGGGAGAGGGGGGACTGTCGACAATGGCAATGGGGAAGTCAAATATCTCGCTGTTGCTGTCGGTGGCTGCTTGCACCGGTGTAGTGGGCCTGATGCTGTGGCAGGGCTCAGCCTTGGTCTTTACTTGATGTTGGAAGAGCAGGCATCTAACCTTGCTCTTGTGGCAGGCCTTGCATGCCTGCCCCAGGTTGCTGACACATTGCACCTCCCGTTATTTGCAGTGGGGACAGGGACCCACAACAGCTTCTTTGATCTCGGTGTCCTGGGCAGCTGTTGTCGAGCCTTGTGTCCTGGCCTTCTTCACTCACCTCTCATCGTCGTTGTCAATCACCCTCTTTGTTTTCTCTCTGCCTTTCTTCCCTGCTCCTCTCTTCACCACTGTCAGCCATTTTGTCATCCTTGACACTTGGCCAACATCCTCCTCCTCCTCATCAGTGGCTTTTCTCTTCACTCCTCTCGAAGCTGGCTCTGGCGACTCAATAGCCCTCTGCTTCCCCCTCGACTTGGTGGATGGCACCAGAGCTGTTTGCATTGGCGTGAATCCCGCCCTGTACGATGTCAGTGGCTGTCATCACCTGACCTCAGCCTCAACAACCCTTTCTTTCTCTTTCTTCTCTTTCTTCTCTTCCTTCCCAGCCTTCTCCTTCTCTTGCCTAACCTCCACCACATCCTCTGATGTCCCAGCCATTTCCCCATTCTCCTCCATGTCTGGCTCGACCTTGACAGCAATCAATGTGTCACGGCTTTCCTGGGCATGTGAGACTGACTGACTTGTTGATAAGCCACCTTCCCACCATCTTGGACTGCCAGGGTTGAATGTCAGTGTTTCTGATCAAGCCCAATAGTGTGGGTCTTCCAAAAGACACCTATTGTGATGGGAGATAAAGTCAATGTCGATGCAGATGTTGTGTTTGACTACATGGATGCATGCCAACCGAACACTAAGAAGAATTTTGGGTACATGTACAGGACGCTGGTACTGAGTGGACGTTTCCTTGATAACGGCCATCACCACTCTCTAAAGTTGAGGTCAGTTACAGTTCTGGAAAAGACCAATTTTGTTACATACCAGCTCCCTCAACAGGTGGTCTGAGATCTGCATCTTCACCTCGTCCATAGCGCTCTGACCAGCCTTGACTGCTTCCCTCCATCGGTTTGCATACAGGTGTAGCAGTTTCTGGTTTTCTGCTACTGTAGCATCTGCAAGATCACAACATCCAGTGGTGTGAGTGCAGGCCATGTTGATTTTGTTGAGTTCTGAGGTCTGAGTGGGTAGTTTTTGATGTTAATGTGAGGGTGCCGAGAAAGGGACAAACAAGCAGCAAGAAAATAAATATCAACTTCAGAGCACATGACCGATTCACCTTTATACTTATTACAACTTGTCATCACCGCATACTACTAGTTATTCCATCTATGCAATGGAGGAACATCAGTATATCTCAACAGCTCTCTGTAAGGCCCTAGTATGTCACTGAATTTATTCAGCTGATGTCAAACATCATCAGCCAATGTTGTATCAGCTTCAAAACACGTTCATTTCGACCTGGACAATGACTCAGACTCAAACATGGCTGGGTTAGAGTTCGAGGCCGGTCCGGACATTTATAATTTCAGTAAGCCTCTTGAGATCCTCTCTTTCATGGCGATGCTGAACCTCATGAAGAGGACATTGAGTCCCATTCAGACAACATTTTCTCCTGGGGAGAACCTCATCATGCCAGTCCCAGCTCTCAATCTTTGGACACTAACCATGGCGATGACACCCTCATGGACCTTGATTCTGAAGGTAGTGAGGTCAATAATCTGCTTACCCAAACAGAGGTACATCCCAATGCTGGCTTCACTCAGGCTGACAGATGCTGGATTTTTGGTGAGTCAGAATGCACCATTTGATAATAATTCTAAATCGATGTGTATATAGATGTTGGGATCTCGGGTGTCACCGGAGCATCAAGCAGTCTCATTGACAATGAAGCTGACAAGGAATTCAATTTTGGCATGCTGGTGCCTGCACAGGGTAAGTTTTCACCTTTATTGACAGGTAGATCACTGAACAACTGGTCGATTTTATTAGGGCTGGACTTGCCTTCACTGAGTCCTCCTCAGATGAAGGGGGAGATAGACATGGGTGAAGTCCAGGATGATGACAACTACTTCTCCTTCAGCCCCGCTGTCTCCTCGTCATACCCAGATGCCGAGGATGATGACAAAGAATTGTCTTTCGGCCCACCAGTCTCCTCACTGTACCCTGATGACAAAGTGGAGGAAGACAAGTTCTCCTGCAGGCCAGCTCTACCATGTCCGGACAATGCCACAGATCCCGACTACGAGGAAGAGGAGTTCTCATTTGGCCCTCCTGTCCACATAGAGACAGATACACCGATGGTGGGGAGTATTGAGGCCATGGCTTCACAGCTTTGCGGGCCAGCTCTACCACGTCCGGATGATGCCACAGATCCCGACTATGAGGAAGAGGAGTTCTCATTCGGCCCTCCTGTCCACATAGAGACAGACACACCGACAGTGGGGAGTATTGAGGCCATGGTTTCATAGCTTTGGGATGCTCTTCTGCCACTCATTTAGGATGTCCAGGCGGACAAATTGGCCAACATGGTGCTAAGCCAGCTGTCAAATGGCCATTGCATTCAAGCATCCCTGCTACTGCAGGACATGCATTGCTCAGTGGCCATTCTTCACCTCCAAGACTGCACCATGCAGAAGGTTGAGAATTTGCTCCGAAGATGCAAAACTGTGGAGAACGTGAAGGAGACAGACTAAGTGTGAAGGACAGAGGGTGATGTATAGTTACAATAGTGTTGTGGTATTATAATTGTAAAATCAAGCTACTAAACATTACATTCATGTAAACCGAGGGGGAATAGGTGGCACATGAGACACCAAAACAAGTAGACTGCAACCGAAGCCAACAACTGTGTTGCAGAAGTTTATAATAGTTGTTCTAGATGCCAAGACATGGTGCACATTCAATGGGAAAATGACATATCGGCTGATGGCACTGGAATATGAGCCGACCGATCTCAAATGAAAGAATTCAATGATGAGAATGTGGGCCGATCCATCTCCCATTGAATAATGGAATATTGGCCGACCCATCTATAATGAAGCAAGTCAATGTGGGCCGATCCATCTCCAATGAGAAAGTCAGATATCAGCCGACCCATCTCTAACAAGAAAGTGACATATCAGCTGATCCATCTCCAATGGGATAATGCAATGTTGGCCAACCCATCTCTAACAAGAAAGTGACATATCGGCCAATCCATCTCCAATGAGAAAACTCAATGTCGGCCAACCCATCTCTAATGAGAAAGTGACATATCAGCTGATTCATCTCCAATGGGATAATGCAATGTCAGCCAACCCATCTTCAATGGGAAACTTCAATGTTGGCTGACCCATCTCTAACAAGAAAGTGACATATCAGCTGATCCATCTCCAATGAAGCACCTCAATATCAGCCGACCCATCTTCAATGAGAAAATACAATAAGGGCCAATCCATTGTCCATTAGAACCTCTCATCATCCTCATTGGCTGACTCATCATTTATGACTACAATTCTTTTCTCGGCCGACCCATCTTTCATGACAACATACTAACGTCGGCCAGTCCATCATTTACAACTACAATAATCATGTCAGCTGATTCATCTTTAACGACTACAATACTAATGTTGGCTGATCCATCTTTTACAACTACAATACTAATGTCAGCCGATGTCTGCTGTCCCATCTCTAACATGATTTTGTCACCGTCTGCTCCCCCATCTTAGATGGGTCCAGGTAACTGGAAGGTGTGACAGATAGTGTATATATAGCACGGGTTTACCGCAGGTTTTTTTCGGCTACCTGTACCTGTACCTGTCAAAACCTGTACCTACATGGCAGGTCCGGGTATTATGCAGGTCTGGGTATGGGTCTGGGCAGGTACTACTGTAGTACTATGTGTACCTGCCGCATGCCTGCGGCAGGTCTCTTGTGATTGGTGCATGTAATAATATATACATGATAATATAAATACTGAGCAGGCGAGCATGCACTCGCCTGCTCACTTGCCCACTCACCCATTCCCTGCTCCTTGAGACCTTTTCTCGGGTGACATGGCCTGGGTGATGTGTTTGCATTGTTGGTTGTTAGGTTGTGGTGGTGATGTGGCCTAGGCAATGTGTTTGTGTTGGGCATGTTTGCATTGGGTGGTGATGCCAGTGACATGGCCCAGGCGTGGGTGGTGATGCAAGGTGTCATTGGTTGTCAGGTGGTAGTGGTGACATGGCCTGGGCAATATGCTTGCATTGGGCGTGTTTGCATTGGGCGGTGACGCCATTGAGGTGGCCTGGGTGTGGGTGGTGATATGTTGGCGTCATTGGTTGTTGGGTGGTGGTGGTGACGTGGCCCGGGCAATGTGTTCGCATTGGGTGGTGGTGTCAGTGAGATGGTCTGGGTGTGGGTACTGGTGCACCCAGAACACCTCTGAAAAGATAATAATTAGTCAATATAATAACTGTTTTACTTACTTTATTACCCTTGCTTTCCTTCTGCTTGACTTCATTGAACATCGAGCGGTTGTGGTTGGGTTGCTAGTGTTGTTTGTGTTTGTTGAGGTAGCACAAAAAGCTCAAGAAAACCGAAAACATACTCGTTTTGAGCTAAATAAAATACAAAAAATATGTAAAAAATATGACAATATCTGCAAAATGCTATTGTATAATACCTGTGCATACCTGCCATACGTGTGCCATGGGTACGGGTTTTTTACGGGTTAGGAAATAGTTATTGATACCTGGACCTGGCGTGACCCATACCCGTGACCCGGCCGGTTTTCAATACCCGCACTATGCACTAGTGACAGATCAGTATGACCCAGACATATTGCTAGTCATGAGCAGGCAATGCAAGTTACACAGGGCATGAAAGGTATCACCTCTATCCACCTACTCCACGACAAGACAATCTGGGGGACCACTGTGCTGAAACACTGTGTGTCATGGCAACATGTCGATGATGAGGGATTTGGTACTGTTATAACCAATATGGTGGGGACCAAGTATTGGGTACTCTACGGCCAACATTAGCATATGATGACATCTTTGAGCATAAAGGTGTACTTCTGGAGCCAGGTTCTGTGCTGTAAGTTTATGTTTCTGCTGTGTACACCATTTACTGAATATCTTTCTAGTTTCATAAGACTGTCGACACCACACTATGTGCTCACTGTCACTGACTCCATAACATACAGCCACCACTTCTACTGCACATCAACTATCTCAGATAGCATGTATGTAATTGTTCACTCATTTGTTCTCAGACTGTCAGTGACCAATATCCTGCACAAAAATATGAAAACTCTCATGAGGAAGATAATGGTGATGTGGTATGTCCACTTTGTGGATGGGGAAAAGGAGTCACCAGGTGAGTTCTACTTGTGGTACTTGAAAGCCACATGGGATTGGAATATTCATAGTTATGGAGCCCCACTTCCCCAACATCACAACATCGACAGGTCTCTGTGACCTGATGGCCTTGGGAAACCTGTGTGAGCTCGGGTTGATTCTCAACCAGGAATCATATGTGCAGGAGTTGTCTCCAGATGATGTTGAAGAATCAGTGGTCGCACACTGGCACTATCACCAGATTCAGATTTGGTTCAACAAAATGTACACAATCACTATCAGGGGGTCACTTGTTGTTCTGTCATCGGTCTTCTGGCGCTCTCTGGTCAAATTTGGAGTGGCACTTGTGAATCACAAGTACCTGTTCACCAACAAGTCTCCCCCGGTGGAGAGATGTTCAGCTTTGGATGTGAACAAACATGTATTTGCATTCATAGATGAAGAACACCCTGAGCTTGTGGATATCTTCACTGCACTACTGGGCAAGTCTCACCAACAATTCTCTTGGAGATCAAGATCAGGCAGCAAGAAGCTGATGATGTGTTGAGGGAGTCATTCGACTTTGAGGATTTCCAGCGATTTTCAAGTGAGGAATCAGAGGAGGAGCCAGAGCAGAATATACCCCTGACATCAGTGGGTAAGCGAAAGGTGATGATACACAGTTTCCAGCTGATGATATCAGAGCAGTTTACTAATGATCTTGCAAAGGGCGATGAAGCTGAACCTGGGGCAAAACATTGTTGGAAGGCTCAAGACTGAAGGAGTGTTGATGTATTATCTTGGTTGATTTATATTCCTGTTTTAAGATGAATGTACATTATAAAGCAATACATACATGGTGTCAACAAGTCTGGATAAGGATAGGCCGACATGCAATAACAGCAGAATCATAGGTGTTAGCCCACCTGCAGACTGAAGGGCCGACAGGCATTCACCATGAGGTAATACAATATCTGACATATGGGCCAACACATATGTGCCATACAATATTATAATATTTGGTTGATGGGCCGACAGGAAATGTGCAGGGAATAATATAATATTGATTGATGGGCCGACACACATTTGCTGTACAATAAGATAATATTTCAGCTATGGGCTGACACACAATTCGTGGGGAATAATATAATATTTCATGTGTCGGCTGATCTGCAGTGAGTATACTCACTGATTGGCCGACATGCAGTCACCGTGAAGTAATATAATATTTGACTGATGGGCTGACATGAATGCACTGTACAATATTATAATATTTGATTGATGGACCCACATGCAATTTGTGGACAATAGTATAATATTTCAGGTGTTAGCCGATCCATAGTGAGTATATTCACTAATGGGCCAACACACATCTACTATACAATGATATAATATTTGATTGATGGGCTGACACAAATGCACTGTACAATATTATAATATTTGATTGTTGGGCCCACACACAATTGGTGGACAATAATAGGTGTCAGCCGATCCACAGTGAGTATATTCACTGTTGGGCTGACACACATCTACTGTACAATGATATGATATTTGATTGATCGGCCCACACAAATGTGCTGTACAATATTATAATATTTGATTGATGGGCCCACACACAATTTGCAGACAATAATATAATATTTTAGGTGTCGGCCCATCTGCAGTGAGTATAGTCACTGATGGGCTGACGTATTCACTGTGAAGTAATATAATATTTGCTTGATGGGCCGACATAAATGCACTGTACAATATTATAATATTTGATTGATGGGCCCACATGCAATTCGTGGACAATAATATAATATTTTAGGTGTCAGCCGATCTGTAGTGAGTATAGTCACTGATGGGCCGACACACATTCACCGTGAAGTAATATAATATTTGACTTATGGGCCGACATGAATGCACCGTACAATATTATAATATTTGATTGATGGGCCCACACGCAATTCATGGACAATAATATAATATTTTAGGTGTCGGCTGACCCGTAGTGAGTATAGCCACTGATGGGCTGACATGCATCCACTGTGAAGTAATATAATATTTAACTGATGGGCCGACACGAATGCACTGTACAATATTATAATATTTAATTGATGGGCCCACACGCAATTTGCGGACAATAATATAATATTTTAGGTGTCAGCCGATCTGTAGTGAGTATATTCACTAATGGGCCGACACACATTCACCGTGAAGTAATATAATAATTTGCTTGATGGGCTGACACAAATATGCTATACAATATTATAATATTTGATTGATGAGCCTGCATGCAATTTGTGGACATAGTATAATATTTTAGATGTCAGCCGATCTGTAGTGAGTATATTCACTGATGGGCTGACATGCAATAATCAGTGGATAATATAATATTTTACATTCGGCCCACCTGCATTGAGTATACTGACAAATTGGCTGACATGCAATATAATATAAATTAGTTGATGTGGGCTGACATGCAATTCCCAGTTAAACTCTTTATTAGTTGTCATGCTTTGAGCATTCAAAATTGACTGCATTGGCTGGTCTCCCTTGCAATCTCTGACACCATGCTGAACTATTTTCCCACTGAATCCAACCACTGTCCCAGAGTTGTAACTCACCTTCATCCCTAGTCCCAGGAATTCTATCACAGCATCCTGATATGGCCCGATTGTAGTTAGTAGGTTATACCACTGGGCTCTGGAATAGTTGTCCCAATGGAACAGTGTCTCTCTGTTGCTTAAGGCCGTCACAGCATTGAAGACCAACGGCCAGTACTCCAGCGCTAGATGTAATTCCGGGTACTGCCATAGCTTCTTCACCGTCTCTCGGCCACTCTCGTACAACACAGGATGCATCACCCTTAAGATTGTGCTCATTAAAGCTGATGTCTCAAACATTGCTTGCAACCATTTATTTCCCCCTCGGTCAGGATTCCTGGCCTTCAAACTGGCTGAGATCTCCAATGGCCAATCCAGGATGTTCTGACACCTCATTAGCACATATTTGCATCAGCACAAGAAAGCTCATACCTCATGAACTTGTTGGAACCAAGCTGGTGACATGTCAACACATCCAGGCAGCCATGCCACACACTCATTGGCAGGTTTGTAAAAAGCTGACAACTTCCTCCAAGACACCGAAACGGTCTTCGGTCAGTACTTCTCAAACATCCGGCCTAGATGTTGTGTTGCATTCCACATCGTCATCTATGGTCATTGTGAATCTCATCTGTACTGTAGTGGTGGTGTACTTACTTGTCTACTTGAGGGCAAAACATCTGGCAAGGATAATTCCATGCATATCAACAATCATAGTGGGAGAATCGACGATGTTGTAACAAGCCTCCATACAGTTATCTAGAGCTTCCAGCTCATCTATACACACTTGTATCGTGGATTTTCCTCTCTTTCTTGCAGCTCTGTGCTGTTCCATATCTGTGTGGACTCTCAATTCTAAACAGTAGGTTTTAACTGGAATGTCTTTAGGGTCTATTTGACCTTCAGTCTGATTGACAACCATGCTGGTTGCTGATCCACCACCTAATGAAAGTGTCTTCCTACACATGGGCGAGTTATATGCCAATGGTATAGGGGGCACTCTTGTGTTCTCTGAGTTTCATGACCAGGGAGCCAGTGTCTGTCTGATTGCTCCTCTTTTCTCAGGCTGCTGCTTCCCAGGCCAGAGTATTCATCCGCATCACTGCAGGTAATAGGGCTGATAGCCCTGTGAGTCAATTCCGGGAATTGCAAGTGGTGTCTCACTGGAGTGGGGTACACTCGATAAAGGGGTGGTTTACATCCTGTAACTGGGATGGACTTCCCTGTTGGGATGATCTAAGGGACTGGCTGGACATCTAGGTTGTTGATTTCACTTATCGATGGGATTCGTCTATGAACACACTAGACTGTGCATGTTCTGAATTGTATTACTACAATATGCATTGCGAATTCTTATCGCACACTGATATGAACTTTACGTTCAGTATCTGTAGTATATGGTGAGAGGTGGTCTCAAGCTGTTTGGGCTTTTATATTGGGTCTGTTTGATAAGGCCCTTTAGGGTGCCTAATAGGACTTTTTTATAGTCAAGGTATCTAACTGCAAGCAGCTTATGACTATGTAGTATAACCAATGTATCTAACCTCATGAGAGGCTTATAGTTGTTACAGTCAATTTAAAACCGTTTTAAAGGTTGTTTGGCTGTGAAAAAAAGTATAAACTTGTGTAGGGCTAGTTAAAGCCCTAGTACAAGTAGAATGGAGATATTTAAAGACTGTGTACTCACTGTGCACTATTCACAGATCCAAATCAATATATTTGGGTAATGAACATATGTGCTGTTTATGAGGGTTGTAGTAGTTAAGTATAAAGATCATGCAATGCAGACAGCATAATAAGGTTATGTTTGTATGTGTGTACATTGTGGCACATGTGTCTGCAGTAAATAATGATAATAAAATAACAAAATAACAAATAACAAATAAAGGAATAAATGAAAGTAACAAGGAATCATAGATTCCTTTCAGGTGATAATGTGCACAGCATGAGAAAGAAAGGATATGTGAAGAAAGAGATATACTATAAAAGGGTGATCATCAGGCATGAGGTCAGTGCATGTTTATGAACCAAGATAGCAGGATAGCCTTACGATTGAAAGGCTATGGGCAAGGCTATGGGCAAGGCTATGGACTGAAACAATGATTGGCAGCTGTCGAGTTTATCTGGTAATCGATTGATGGAAGTCTGATTGATGGTTGGTGGGTCCAGAATCCGGAAGCATGTTTAGGAATGGTGTGCCTTGTGCTCATTAATCCAAATAGAGATTCAGGATGAAATCCGATCGGTGGTGGATGGAAATACATCAGTGGAGCAACCATGTGGCAGGCCAAGTCCGGAGCAGAACACTGTTGTTGTGCCTTGTGATCAAAGAAGATATAATTAAAGAATGTCTATGCAGCAATTGTTTATAGGCTGTGTGAATGTCCGAAATAGGATGAAAGAATGTTCGAAAAAGGAAACTAGATAGGGGTAAAAGTCATGTCATGACATGAAAGGGGATAAGGACAAGTGGAAAGCTCACAACTTACTTGCCCAATGCATCCCTGATTCAACCCTCTGCAAAATCCTCCACAAACCCACTGTCACTGACATGTGGAAGACAATCACAATGGAGTACAAGTCCAAGACTTTGCTTGTGCAATCGGACCTACACATGGAGTTTCAGACCCTGTGTTGCTCTGATCAAGGGGACCTCTACACCCACCTTGACAAGATGTCAAACATGTGGGAGGACCTCTGTGCCACTGGTGTTACCATCAGTGATGGTGAACACACATCCATCATCACAAACTCACTTCTGAGCAGCCATTCCTCCTATGTGTCACACCTATCTGCATCTGCACACCTTGTGGGGAAAACCCTCAATACCGACACCCTCACCATATACCTCCTGCAGGAACATGACTGGCAGAAGCTGTTGCAAGGTGATAAGTCCAAGGAGAAATCCAAGGACATAGCACTCTTCACCCTTCAGGACAACCAGAAAGGGAAGAAGCCTGGTGAACAACATTCAGGTCAGCAAGGGAAGGGTGATCAGGTGAACCCCAAGCTGAAGGGTGCATGCTGGACATGTGGCAGCAAAGGTCACAGGGCATACAACTGTCTGAGCCCAAAACCAGACAACAAGGACACAAAGTCAAAGGCTGATAAATCTGCCAAAGATAACATCAAGACTGATCAGAAAGACAGAAAGCCAAAGAGCAAACCCCAAACCACCAACACAGCAAACACATCCATCAATTCCAACAAGGATGGTGCCTGGGCTGTTTTAAATCACCAAGACCTGTTTGAGGATACTGGGTATGAGACTGACACATCTCACCCAAGTATGCCTGACCTCATGTCACAGACAAGGTCGAATCAAACCCTGACAACATCTCTGAGTGCAACAACTTTGTGGACATCTTTGATGTGACTGACTCAGACAAGGAGCCTGACTCTTGTCACAGCCCCACCATTACTGTTGAGCAAAATGTCAATTTGGTGTCACAGGCTGTAAGTGTTGAGGGGGAGAGTACAGATCTTGATGAAGATCTAGATCAAGATAAAGATTGTGAGACAACAAAAATTCACATACCTTTTGTCCCAACTACCCTGGACTCACTTACGACCCAACATACCCCACCTCCTGTCAATGACTTCCTCCCACCATCAGAAGAACCTCCACATGAATGTCACACCTGCTGGCCTACCCAGTACATCCTTGATATACAACAAGAAAAAGGTTCAGCCACTGGCCAAACAAACAAACTGAACTTACTGCCAGGACTTCAAGCACCAGAACCTGCTGCACATGCCACTCTTGAGGAGTTCAACAGACCAGGGGGAGCCAAAGAATATGCCTTCATTCCTGCCATGTTGGATGCTGAAGTTTTGGAACCAAGGATGCTAGGAGAAGCTAGGAAGCGGCCAGAGTGGGGACAATGGGAGAGGGTGATATGTGAGGAATTAGATATGCTGGATAAGTTGGAGACATGGGAGGTAGTGGAGATGCCAAAGGAAGTAAACATTGTGGGGAGCAAATGAGTGTTCCAGGTGAAAAAGAATCCAGTAGGAGACGTTGAACACTACAAAGCTAGGTTAGTAGCCCAAGGCTTTTCACAGGTACCTGGAGTCAACTACTTTGACATCTTTGCTCCTGTCACAAAGTTGGCCTCAATTAGGACTGTCCTTGCCATGGCTGTGTGTCTAGATCTGGAGATCTATCAGGTCGATGTCAAGAGTGCCCTGAGTTGGTGCATCCGCGTCGATACCGTGACCGCCGCAGAGACGATTACACACCGTTTCTGGACGCACTTGCTGACGACTCGGAACCCGGGTTCTCTGCCCTCACCAACTTCCTCGGCCTGCCAACTGGCCTCCCACCCTTCCCTGCGCCTGGCTTGTTTTTTGATCCTTTCGGGCGTCCGACTGGTCGCTTTGGTGCACGAGGTGGCAACACCATATTTGATCCGACGTTTGATGGACTTCTCTTGTTGTCACGTCCTTTTTGGTAGCTGTATAATTGAGCTGGATTCGTTCGAAAACTTGAAGCCACGTCGTCTATGACCTGCCTAATTTGAGCTGAAACTCCGCTAGGTTTTAAACACAGCTAGGTCTCAGGCGGGGTACAACTATAGTCCAACCCCCGAAGGGTTACAGTAAAAAGAGAAGAAAAGTTCAGTACAGTAGGGGATTTCTTCCGGGCAACAAACGTACTAGTATGAATCATGGTCGACGTTCGACCATCAGTCACATTCGGCGGCTGAGTTGTAGTCGCGTGTGTTGATGGACTGGTGAAACAACACACGAATTCTATTGGGCCAAAGCCTGTCACCATATTTGGCTATCATAGGCCAGTGAGGGAGAAACATTACCAGCAGGGCCGCCGTGAAATGCACCCTGATATTCTGCTCAGTGGTAAAAGCACGTTGGTGGGACGGTTGATCTTGTAGTCGCGTGTGTTGATGGACTGGTGAAACAACACATGAATTCTATTGGGCCAAAGTTTGTCAACATATGGCTATCGTAGACCAGTGAGGGAGAAACATTACCAGCAGGGCCGCCGTGAAATGCACCGTGATATTCTGCTCAGTGGTAAAAGCACGTTGGTGGGACGGTTGATCTTGTAGTCGCGTGTTGATGGACTGGTGAAACAACACATGGGCCAAAGCCTGTCAACATCTGGCTATCATAGACCAGCGAGGGGAAAAACATTACCAGCAGGGCCGCCGCGAAATCTCAGGAGAATGCACCGTGATATTCTGCTCAACGATAAAAGGACGTTGGTGGGACGGTTGATCTCCAGGCTGCCTTTCATCTCCAACCCAGTCAGTGCCAGGCCCTG
>QLPF01009657.1:0-12979 GCA_003314045.1 Hygrophorus pudorinus | reverse complement strand
CGAGATCCCTGAAATGATGTGCGACCTGTACGTTGCATCAGTACGGATTGAACAATCCGATTGTAACATCAAAAAGCATTCTGCAAGCGCATACTAGCAATTCGACAACAACCAGCTGGGGCTGGACCTATTGAAGTTATCCAAAAATCCTCGAAAGTTACTTATATCGATCGAGTCCTCAATCATGACTGTACTCAGTATCGAGTGCGGGAGGAACTATTCGATTCTATCACATTCAAGCAGCAAGTTTACATAACAACCTCAAGCGAGCAATTCTAGATCATACATCAACGTCTTCAAAGAGTGCACTGTCAATCACCATCGTCTGAGCCTTCGGCCGCCAGTCGACTGAGGAACGAGCCATCAAATGCATCTATCAGCCAAAAACAGTAAGAAATCTACAGGACGGTCCCGGCCACAAATGAAAGAAGACTGACGCCCAACCTCGCTTGAGTGCTTTCCCCGATACGCAGACAAGATAGGCGACGGCGATGGTGGAAGCGACGATAGGCCTATAGACGAACTCGTGGAAGCGTTGAACGGGGAAGAGGATGCTGGGATGCTGTAGTTGAGGACACGTGAAGGGGTCGAGATGGGTGACGAGGCATAGGAGGCGGAGAAGGATTTCTGTGGTTGGGGGCTCGTCTGTCAATACTATTGAGATTGATGGCATGAGACGCGTCGTGGTAGGGGACGTACGTTGGGCGAAAGAATGGTTGGCCGCCGCTGGGATGTCGGGGGCTTCCCTCGGTGTTTGGCGGGTGAAGGCAAAGGAGGCAGTGGTGCGCGTGGATAGTTGATCGCATAAGCCGCCTGAAGCATGTTTAGAGCCAACAGACCCGTAACGGCAAGTTCTGACATTACAATCCAAACATTGTTTTTTTTGTCAGTTCAACATCCTCGCGATTAGCTGTGTATCACACGAACCGTCACGTACCTGTGGCGCAAAGATACCACCATGCCAACGACGTATCAACTCCCGCAGTGCGATTTGAGACCACCTGGAAAGACGCCAATAGAGATGGAAGAGGCAGTATATTCGTGAGCAAGATCAATGATAAAATTACAAGGCCGCTGTTGCGGATCCGAACGATCGCTTCGTTTTTATACGGTTTGAGGTAGTCGGTGTTGGTGACTGTAAGGACCATCGACGCGACGAGCCCGTGTCAGAGGCAAACTTTGGGCTCGGAAGTCAAAGAGGAGAGCACGTGGCCACTGTTCAACGTCGCCCAGCACTGTGACCTCAACTTTTCGAGTCGACCTGGAGAAACAAGTGCTGTCGGTCCACCAGCTCCAGTGACCGGTAGTTATACACGGGTCAGGAATGGCACACTTGGGCAACCGCCAGTGCGCCGTCCTCTTGCTACCAGATGAACTTCTCGAAAATGTGCTTCTCCGAGCTACCAATAATCGTAAGGTCTTTAATGATGTTTCGTATGCGACTCCTGAGCTCAAAGCCCAATAGGCCGTGAGCTCCACCGTATTTCAAACACTTGCCGGCGGTTCCGCCAGATGTTGCTGCCCAAAATCTATCGTGTAGTTTCCATTTTCACATATAGAACAACGTTGGTCCAAAAATTCTTTGCCACGACACAGGCCTGCGGTTACTTGTGTCAAACACTCACAATTTCAGTTGGAGGCGACTGCCTCCGCCAGTCTCGTTGACCTGCTGTCAGATCATCTCCAATATTTTACGATGTTGCGGGTACTCGCCTTACGCTCAGAAGATTGTTTGGGGTTGCCGAGGAGAGTTAGTGTACGGAGTTGGAAGCGATTCTGTTCGGCCCTGCCAAAGGTTACGGAACTTCACCTTCACGCCATTCCTTGTTCATGGGATGATTTCGCGCGGGGCCTCCAGCTGGCGCATTCAAACGTGGCCAGTGTGGAAACTTTGACTATCCAGTTCAAAGCCGAGAAACTTTGTTTGGAGGCGGCAAAGGTGTTCCACGACGCCTTTACTGGTGTTGTTGATATTACACTGGATGCAAGTTGGCCATACACCTCGGAGTGGATTCGCTCAGCGTTTACTGGTCGAAAGCTAACACGCCTCGCAGTGACTGATTCAGATGTCTTCACCCAGTGGAAGGGTACGCAGGCGTCCGATTGGGCACAGTTGATTCTATTGCTCATTCAGCTCAACGCGTCCTCACTTACATCCCTCGTCCTCAGCTCGCGGCGTTGCTTGTTATTGTCCTTCGAGCAAATCACCCCATATCTGTTGCATTTGACCACGCTTGCTATCGACAACAATTTTGGCAACCCCGATAAATTCGAAGCGGTGATGCGACCGTTTATAAAATGCCCCCTCCAGTCGCTCCATATTGGAGGTGCCGGCGTCCCCAAAACATTCCACACATGGTTTGACCCGGACACAAAGTTGTGGCCAGGTCTGAAGGCTCTCTCACTGCGGGTGGCGACATGTGATGGTCCAGGTGATAAAGCGTGGGACAACGCAGCTCCGGAAGATAGGGAGACGTGGGTCGTGCGTGATAACTTTGACATGTGGACATCACATAGCCGATTAACTTTGGAGGCTTACTGTGCCGACCGAGGAATCAAGTATGACGATCAAATGTTATGGGGCTGGGGGTCACCGGTGCACCGTGATGAGGCTGACTACTGGGATTTATAATACATAATAGCTTTTGTCTTGTCGATATTGGGAGCTGCGCGGGTGTACGCCAAGGGGTCTTGAGTCAATTTCGTCTTGAGCCCTGTGGCAGTATTATTACTACGATCTGGGGGGTCGGAGTCTCGGACTCGGAGGACACCAAATTTCAAGTCCGAGTCAACAACGCGTTCATTCAAACTTGAACATGAACTGGCAACAGCCGAGTCCGAGTCAAGGTGCCCCCGCTGCAGGCGCAGGGCCAGCGTTTAACCAGGCACCCAAGGACGACATGGAGTACATCTGTGCCGGTAAGGGTGGTCATTTTTTCTTCCATTTTCGACTATCTCACCCCATACCATGAAAGACTGTGGTGCCAAGAACGAGATCAAGTCTAGAGAGCCCATACGGTGTAGGGAGTGCGGACATCGTATTATGTATAAAAAGCGTACAAAGCGAAGTATGTCCCCTTCCCTACTTTTTAGCTCGCTTTCGACTGACTTTTCACCCACAGTGGTCCAATTTGAGGCTCGGTGACGGCATGCAGAAATTGTAACTATACTATAGCCACACCGCAATCATGTTTCCAATCGTGATGAAACCATCGAGTACGGACCAAGGACCATGCATCGACCAGGGGGGAATTGATATTGCGTAAGCTCAGCTGCCCCGGTGGCCCAGCACTCAGCATTCGGCGAGCAGGTCAATGATCTTGAAGGACTAAGAAGGTGGCTGGCATCTCTCTACGGGGCTTTCGTCCTCAACCGGGATTCAAATGAACGGAACGAGCCCAACTTACCTTTCAGTCTCAGTTCAACGGTCGATCGAGAGCGGTGTTGTTTTTCTACCGGGAGCGCCGCAAAACTAGTTGAAAGTCTTTACTATCACGGTCGAAACATTGGTTGAATTCGCAGTGGTCTTGATTTTCGATCGTGGCCTGAATAAGCGGTGGTACGGCCTGTCCGAACATGCTTGCCTTCGTTTGTCGAAATTCTTATCACGAGATGGGGAGAATCTAAATATCCGGGCACATATGCAGGTCAGAAGGCGACGGGGGGATCTCCTGCTGTTGCCAACTTGAACTTCACTAGGATTTCTACAAGCTTTACGAGGTTCAAGCTTGCTGAGAGCCGCTGGTTGGGTTGCACGCACCGAAACGGTCTTGGTCAAACTATTCCTCGTATCTTGATTTTCGGCTGGTATACATTTCCTTTCGTGAGAAGAGTGTGTACCAAAAAGGAAATCCGGTCCAAGTTGGGAAAGTATTTATTCGTCGATATTTCGGGCAGCTAGCTTCGACGTGTCTTCCTTTGGTATTCCCTTTCACCCAACCTCATTTAGTGCGCCCCTTGTACTCATCCTATAAGTATGGCCGACGCACAAACCATTCAATACAGTCAACCCGCACTGCAACTCCGAACCAGCTAGTTTATACTCAACTCATCATGCAGTCGAAAATACTCCTCTCTCTTGCCTTGACCTGCTGTATGTATCGCTTCAGCTTATTCCGTTCAAACCAATCTAATAACATCCTGTTTTCTTTAGTGTCGCTCTTCGCTTCGGCCTCACCCATCCCCGCGCCCAACATCGACCTTCTGTTGCGCGAACCAATAGAAGTAGCACGCGATGCCTCACCAGAGGCAGCGCCTGAACCCGGTTGCCGTGTATACTGTAACTAGGGACATTGGTATGTTGTTCTGATTCCTTGTCTTCGTTCGTGTCATTGATGTTTTGTTGTCCCGTCAGCTAGATCAATCTTCCCGCAATGGCCAGCCAGCCTTGGGTTGCGTCCACCTTTGAACTAGTTTGGAACTATGTTCAACACTCGCTCTTTCACGCCCCGCTCGTACACTCTTTACCCCTTCCTCTCATCTTGTGTCGGACTAGTAAAAATTTTGCCCGTGGGCAGGCCGTATTCCGGGTGCATAGATATGGCGCTTTCGCGCAGCTTCGTTTCGTTTCTAGATATCTTGTTCTGGGTTTTAGCTTTTTCCTGTAGCGATTGGATTACATTATTCCACCCTTGTGTATTCTACATACTTATCAACGTTCAACGTTCAACTGTCACAATATAACAAAAATCTTGTTGTGGATGCATCAGAATGGGTTCCGCGGCGGGCGGGGCGGTGCCTGGGATATTTTATTAAAATTCGCTTCAACTGACAACTGCACTGGACACTTGAAGTTTCGACCTCTGCAACGGGCATACGGCATTTGTTTTCACATACTGGCAAGTTTGCCCCTGAAAGCCACTCTCATCATTCCACATGGTGTCCTGTCCGTCGACAAACACGCTTGCGGTCGACCAGTCGTCGTTTTGGAGTCCGAGTGGTGCTAATTGGGACGCTCATCGGATAGGATGGGCAATTGCTGGTGGATGTGCGGTCCTGGTGTGTGCTTCCTGTACAGTGCATTCTTTTTTTCCGTGCTCAAGGTCAGGTGTCCGGATGCTACTGGATGATAGACCGTCATAATCTCGACCATTTCAGTGATGCAACATTGTCGGTGCGTTATCGATAATTCATTTTGTAATATGTCGTTTTGATCGCTGGGAGTAGGAGTTACACCAAACGATCTGAACAGCGGCAAATGTACGCATGAGTCGATTTGGTACCACCCCTTTGCGTTCGAACTGATGTGGACTTGCTCGCAGTTTACGAATTTTGTACATGCCCCCGGTCTACGCTGTCATTTCCTTTTTCTCCTTTCGTTTTTTCCGGAGTTACACTTATTACTCCCTCGTCGAAGTCGGTGCGTCCACTTCAGCTCTCGGCTATACTTGATATATCGTTGACCCGTCTCACAGCGTACGAGGTCAGTCCCCGTCAAACGTTTCTATTGCTTGCGACCTGATCCTTGATGTCCAGGCAGTCACGCTATCGGCATTCCTGTCAGTTTTCATACCCCTATCGTGACCTGCGTCTTTTTCTCAACGTCTGGTATCTAGGCTCCTTTTAATCGAGTATGTCGCGGATAGCGCGATGGGACACGATGCGCGAAATGCTATTGCTCGTAAAGACAAGCGATTGCTCCCGTTACCTGTTTGTTCCTCTCAGCTATCCGAGTTGGGTTCGATATATAACATGTATCGCAGTTTTGTTGTTGGAGATACCGTCCAACGAAGGCACGTGCTGCTTTCCTCATCGCGTATTTCCAGTCGGACTTACCCCCACATCTCGTAGCCTTACTTTATGTACACTGTCAAAGTAGGCTGTGGCCCCTTCGTATACGACTACCCGCAGTTGACGAGACACGTGTGCGCATTTTCGTTCACAGTGGTCTGTGCTGCAATATGTAATAATCCGCCCAGGCATGCTTCTGTTCTGTCCTTGTCGCTTTTCGTCGCTGACTATATGTGCTGCCCACAGCCGTATCCGTCGCAGCCATCATCTGTGAACGGTTCGGTGTCCTTTGCGAAGCCGCAAGCTTCAACGTCCACTTTGCGAACGTATACTTTCAGGCGATTGATTTCGTCAGTATCAGGTGCCGTTCCACTCCTCCTCCTTGCACGAGCATTATTTTACACTCCATTGATAGCATTGCCCTTTACGGGCTTCTCTTGTTCTATGGTTTGACGAAGGACGAACTTGCCGGTCGCCGCCCGCTTGCCAAGTTCCTGAGCATCAAGCTTATCGTCATGTTCACATTCTATCAATCGTTTGTTGTGCGTTTGTTTTTACTCTCGTTCACCCAGCAGCATTTTTCACCCTTGGCGTCGTAGTTCTCCGCGCTGGAGGGCAGAGTGATACACGGTAATCGTATCGAGAATCGCTCTGCAAACAAACGGCTGATTTCGAAAAAAAAATATGTAGCCACGACATATTGGACGGCGAGTAATATCGCAGACGGGCTGACCGCGCTCACCATCTGCATCGAGGTAGGCCACTATTGTGGGCTGGCGTGATATCGTTACCGAGCTGCTTTCAGATGGTGTGCTTCTCCGGACTGATGTGGTGGGCATACCCGGTGAAGGAATATCATCGTAAGGCAGGGACGCCTCCTACCAGCATATGGCGTCCGTTGTGGGATAGGTCCGTGCTGCGGTTTGGTCGCTGATAATAGCGTGGTGGCTGACGTCCATCATGATATTTCCCCCCGCAGTATCAACTACAGTAAGCTCATGATATAGTCCGTCCCCGTGGTGGCTACCCCACTCAACAGTCGAATTCTCAGCCGACTTCGTCCTCGAAATATACGGCTCTCTCTCCTTCTTCCTCAAGGGCCAATCCACGACCCAACGCCGGGTCGACGCCGAGACCGGAGCGACGAGGATGGACTTTGGCCAGGCGTTCGGTGTGGCGTCGGGGCCCTATGGAACGAAGGCCGGCGGGAGTGCCAGTGAGTTTGCGATTATCCAGACGAGACCCAGTGACGACGAGCATATCCGCTTAGCTCGGTATGGATAGTCGGTTCCCTTGTTGCCGTCTAACAACCCCCCACCGGAATATCGTAGCTCGTATACCCCAGGCGTTACAAGTTGAGACGTGCGCGAGAGCCGAGGGGGACGTGATGAGACGTGATACCCGTTGTGCTGTGTGCATTTAGTTATTTATTTTACGTCTTTTGCTTGCAGAAAGTTTTCGGTGCTTATATCCTCGGCTTTCTTTCGCTTGTAATATGAGTAATTGTGTCGATGATGATAATGTAGTGCGGGATTTATTTATACAACACATAACGACGACCTTACAGAAAGATGTGTCCCAAATATTACAGTTATACAAATATCTATCGCTAATCGGCACCTTTCATTGTGTTGTACCTTGCAGTGAGAGCCTTGGAGATCTTGGGAGGAGCGTCAGCTGCGGGTGAATAACGAGGCAGACAAAGAAGCTACTAGTACCTCCTCACACAAAACAAGCCACTCCTCCCCACAGGTAGAATTTTTGTCAGTGTGGTACCTCCGGATCACTTGGAGCAAGTGTTTCTTTGAGAGATGATGTGGATCCAGGGGGTTCTGTGAGGGCTCCATCTGTGTTACACCTGTCATGCAGAAGGCATCGATGGTTGTGATATGGGCAACGGCAGAGAACGCGGAAATACCTTCAGTCCTGGGAGGCCACTCTTTGAATACAAACTAGAACGGTAAGCATGTGAGTTTGGGTCGTACAGTGCAATAAATAGAGCGAGCCGGCCCCAGACCTCGCAGAATTCACGATTTTGCATGTGTTTGCCGCTGCGCAACTTGTCGATGTCCGTGGCGAGCCTTTGGAGAATCGGTTCCCTCCTCGCCGTCCATTCTCTGGTTTCCTGCGCTTGTAGCTCGTCGCGGTGCGCCTGGACGGCAGCCACGCTGTCTTTGTACCAAGTGCCTTTTGGCAGAGCGGGTGCCAGACACGCGGCCAGCTGCACCGCGCGTAGGTATAGCTGGTGGGCACTTCGGTGGGGCCAAAGGGTGAGGTTGTGTTTTTGGCTGGTGGAAGGCGACTTACGGTACTGGCAGTTTGACGACTTGAGCATAGAATCGAGCGAGACGAGCGATCGTGGCTCCCTCCAGTTCAACATCTTGTCCTGTAACATAAGATAGAGCCGCCCTTCGAGTGGAATAGGCTCAGTCAGTTAGACGTGGCGCCGGGAGGTATGACGAATACCTATAGTCATCTTGTGCGAGTTGCGCGTGGCCCATCATGTCCTCCGCCATGCCGGTCTCGGCCTCCTTGAAATGAAGGTCACCCGTGTGGAGAAGCTGCGAGGCGCGGCAGATAGCGAGTTGCATATCGAATTCTGCTCTGGTCAATATCGCATTGCGAGGTTCGTACAACTCAAGCGGGTGTGTTGCAGCATCCTGAGCGTCTTTGAATGCATCTTCCAAGCCAATCAAAACGTCCATAGCAGCATCCTGAGACTTGAGCAAGCTCATGGCGGGGGCCCAACGCCCTGCTTCGAAGTGTCGAATTGCTTGGTGAAATGTGTCCTCTAACGAGATGTGAGACATCTCGATCCGTAACGGCATGATTGAGGGATCAGAGGCAACGCTCGACTTGGCGAGTAGTGATTGAAGGCCAAGAACCATGTTGTGAGTTTCAGAGCACTTGCGGGCCAAAGCGGGTAGGGACGACAAAGTCGCCCAGAATACGACTTCGTCAAAAAAGGCGACGCGAGGGTGGGCTCGTCGCCAGGCCCAGATGTCCAAGGCTTCGTCGATACGAGTAAATAACGCGTACACGTCCTGTTGGCTCATGCAACTTTGCTGAAAGAGATCGATGACCTCGCACTGTCACCAACAAGGAAAAATCAGCGATGCGTTAAAACTGGCGAACTGGCTGATTGTGCACCTGTATAATCAGAAGTTGGTTTTTCACTTGAGCCAGTTCCTTGACGTTGCACTGAAATTCGACTTGGCGGAGAACCTTGCTGGCCTTTTCTAGTCTTATGTGGCGAAGCGAGATGCCAACGCCAGGCAGTAAACTGGAGTCGAATAACTGTGTTGCCTCTGCGCGAGCCTTGGATACTTGATTCAGGTGCGTGGTGCTCTGACGTGTGTTGGGTTTGGGCTGCGTGCTGGGATGGGACTGGTGGGTGTTGGTACCGGCTTGGTGCTTGGACTGCTGGTTTCTAGGCCTGGGTTGGGGTGCAGTCGGTTTGGAGTGATCTGTGGACTGCCCTGCGTTCTGGGTAGGCTGTCTTCCCGGATCAGGCTGCTCAAAATTCGGTCAGACGTCAGTATTCAAGCTGACTCTAGCGAACTATTCACATCCATAACTTCGATAGCGATCACCGGCGAGTACCTGAGGTGAATTTCTGTTGGTGTCAAGATACACATTAATAGGCTTGAGCGATAGGGGGGGAAAGGCCCACCGTGAGAACCTTGAGAACTGGAATGGGAGTGTAGTCGCAGTACTTCTCCCACTGTCACGGCAGCGTCTACTACAACATAATGCCCCCAGAAAAACCCGGGCTGGCACAGCTGGACTACTAAGCGAGATCCGTCCTGGAGAACCCTACCCCGACAAAAGACCTAACTTAGCTTAGCTTATCAACAGTGATGGCAACTGTTCACTCACAGGAAAGGATCAAGAGTCCACCTAAGTTTCAGATCTTTCAAGTTGTCGGTGGAAGGTGAACGTTGCGGGTGTGCAGCATCTTTCCCATCGACCAAAATTTTAACAAAGACCGAGCTGTCGACGGGTTTGTCGGGGATGATTGCAATGGCTTCAAGCAGACTAAGGAAGAGAAGAAGCAAGTGAGAACCGGCGCTTACTTGTAATGCGAATGCTGCGACCTGACGATGTCGATGAGGCACGTTGAGATGGGTTTGGACTTGTCGGCATACTGGCCTTGGTCTCGAGCGTCAATGCCACGGTTGTATGCAGACTCTGCGAAATACTTGCAAGGAAGTAAGGATGTATTGGGGAAAAGCTTAGCGAGCGCGGGATTCAATTGACGCCCGGAGACCTTGGAGCTTCAAGTTACATGCAGGCAAGTACGAGGCTGGATCTAACGCGCCCAGCGTGGCATTCCGTGCCCTTGGTACGACTCCTACTAGTAGGCCGTCCAGTAGGACTTCGTCTACCATCTCTACCGTCGATCACCCCTCGTCGGCCTGGCGTTTTCACGGTGAATTGTTGGCGTAGGCAACTCGAGTGCTCTCTAGTGTTCGGGGGATTAGCTAGCCTTGTGAGATTGACAGCTGATTTGCATCAGCCTGGGTGAGGTCTCTATTTGACCGAACGCTAATTTGCGCAGGGGTCTGGGGGCGCAGCCCCCAGGAGCTCCGGTAAATTAGCGCTAATTAGCTCTAATTTACATGCTAATTAACGCAAATTTGCCCTATGGGCATGACAATTCGACTACCACTAACATCGTCCGGTGTTGTCAAGTCTTTAGACAGCTGTGTCACAGGGCGATCGCGAGCCCAGCTCGGACCCACTCGTCCTGCCGCCACCGGAGTTTCGGCCAAAATATCCAACAGATACGGCGCCGCAATGTCAAACATGTGCTTGGCCACATTGAATTCGTGACATTCGATGTTAGCGGGGCCATCAAGCCAGGTAAGTCCATCGTTCACATCTCCAGAATCTATATCTGATTCAGAAGCAGAGTCTGCATCATCTGCACGACCTGACACTGGGCGTTCCTTTCTGCTTGGGGTGTCCGTATCGGGTCCATAGATTGTTGCATTCATATCTCGCCACTTCACCACAGGCTTTGGCTTGGTCTTTTTCTGTGTAATTTATGAATTTGTGAGTGATGAGTGAACTAATGTAACATACCTGAAGATTTGCGCGGTGGAATCCGCGAATTCTAACATGGTCCCGAACTGTCCTAACGCTCTTCATACTGCGTTTTAATTTTGCAGTGTTAATGTTTGTAACAACTGATGCGGTCCGTTCGTCGACCATCGAAACAGCACAGACAGAATAAATTCTGAGCTAATTTACCCTATTTGACATGGGCTTTGGGGCCTATTGTGAACTTGACGCTAATTTACAAGGGCTGTCAGCTAATTAACCCGAGCTATTTCCCCGAGCACTAGTGCTCTCGCATGTACATACATGACTTGACGGTTGACACGGCAAAACCGCCAGAATTGGGCGAGTTCGCCGGTCCTCTCCAAGACCCACTATGTACCTACGGGAGCGGGAATGGGAACCACGACAGTCTCATAACCTGCGTCAAACATCAAACGCCCCCGGGCCATCGTCCGCACCTGGTGTTCGCTAACTTCACAGTGGCTCGCACTCTTCAAGTTCAACTAAATAATTTATCTCGCGTCAACTGGTGGGTAACTTGAGTCTTCTTATGTCATCTCATACACTAGTATACCACCATTACTAGTAACACAGTCGAAATTCAACACGACAAGAACGAAAAGCCAAACGAGCAGCTCACGTTCCTCCGTACGTCCCCAGCCCAACCCAGCCCCCGCAAGCCCTGCGCGCACGGTCCCACTACAGCACCCCCGCTGGCCGTCCGGCGGCTCCACTGACGTATTCCGCACCTCCGCCCACTTTCCAGTACGCCACCACTCACTGCTTCGCCTCATGTGGGATCACACCGACGCGGTTAACGCCATGCGGATCATGCCCCCCATTCCCAATGACATGCAAACTCGGTGTCCTAATCGCATCATCATCACCACCACCGCCACCACCAAACACATGATACGCCGCCCCCCCACCGGTCGCCCCTCTCCGCAGTCTCAGCGATATGGTAAGCGCGGATACTCGGCAACGGTGATGACGGGCTGCGTGCGGCGCAAGTGAGTCAGGTTGAGCATGGTTGAGAGGCATCTGCTCCGAGGATGGCTGTAGTCACGAGCTTGATAACCCCACCATCTGCCAGGTCTGCAGTATCCGTATCGGGGGCGTGCATGTCCTTTAGAGGATTGAATATCACTGACGACGGAGTGCGTTCGGCGGTGGATTCGGGTTAGAGGCAGGCAGAAGGCATATTGGGGCAGAGGATTTCAGCGAGGATGGCGAGGGATATGGCTACGAAGCTTGGGGATCTGCGGGTATGCTCGTGGGTAGCAGGTGGCCTGAGCCTGGAAAGGACATGGTGTACAGCATTCCAAATGGGCTTTGCATGCCGTATACGCCGTAAGATTCTCATGCCTCCCGAGTCTCGGGCTCCACTCACAGCGCTGACATCTTTTTCAAGAACCTGTTGATAAATCTATGGGCGGGGCGCGAAATTGGAGTACAAGTACGTGACAGAATTGATTTTGGGTGACAGGAGATTCATTTTGCGGCGGTCAGAGTCTTCGAGTCTTCGAGTCCCTGAGTGATTAAGGAATGAATTCTGGCCTGGACGACATTCGATGGCCATATGGTCAATCCTCACAGCGCCAACCCCTTTTGCAAGAATCTCAGGCTGTAGAGTAAGAATAATCTACGCGAAGTGTTTCAAGTTATTCGAACCACACATGGCTGAACTGATTTCACTTGACTTCTGTCTATAATTGTTCAAGTTTATTGAATGGTTCATGGGGATGGCCGGGAAGAGATTCGATGGCGATATGGTAGAAGATTCGCCGCTCTCACAGCGCTGACCCCTTTTGTAAGAACGTGTTCATAGAGGGTGAGAATCGAAGTGTTTCAAGTTATTCGAATCATAGTGCATGGCTGATTTCCGTCGACAGTCGTTGGCACATGATTCATCTTGCGGGGATATAAAGCGACTAGCCGTCGTACAATCATTCCATCTACTTTCTGCAAGTTCAACTGGTGCTGGTCACCAAACCTACTTTATTTTAGACGTTGATTCTCCTTTCCGCCCTTACCATGGTCCAACTTATCTTTCTGATCACTGGGTCTCTCGCAGCTACTATTGGTGTCCTGGCCGCACCTGTGCTGCAGGCCCGGGCTGTGGATGTCTGTGATGGTAATTTGGGCGTCCGGTAACTCTTCATTACTTTGAGTGCAAGTAGAC
>QLPF01009548.1:0-13449 GCA_003314045.1 Hygrophorus pudorinus | reverse complement strand
GATGATATCACCTTGGAATAAACCCAGCATACTGGAGCATCCGGGGCCTCCATTCAACCTAAAGAGATCTGGGCTTCATGCAGACTATACGGGGCTGGTAACACGCACCAGAGGGTGAGGGGTGCGTTCTTTGGGTCATGACGAGCCTCGAAAAACCAGAACCACTGGGCGACGAGTAAAGATGGGGAAACTGAGCACGAGGAACTGGACAGACCATTGACATGTTTGTGCCGACGTTGATGTAACCTGAGATTTGATGAACGTCAGGGGGTTCACATACGCCCGAGTCTCTGACGAAACGGAGGTTGACATCTTTGAATTCCCTTGAGGCGAAATGGGAGTAGGATGGGGTAGAAATGGGATTCGCGTTAACGAAAGCTGCAGAGAGCGCGAGAACGACTCGGAGTGTGCAAAGGCGCATATTAGACTGCCAGTGCAAGCGATATAGGGAAACATTGTCATGGTAAGCTTTAAAGTAAAATAACGGAACATGTGAAGAGTAACGGCCGCCACCATCGGAGAGGCGAACCTATCCCCCCCGACGAGCAACAACCGCCATGCATATGGACAGCAAAATCACAATCAACGCGAATATTCGCTGTCCAAAATCACCCCAGAAACTATTCACTTCAAACCCACCCTTCAATCCTGGTGAAACCGAAACTCTAATCTCATGTTTCCTCCCCGATCCCAAATCCCCCGTAACAACGAACAGCGTCTGTCTGGCTTCGTCGTAAACATAGTTGTCATTCTCACCCAGTCCCTGCACCACCACCTTTCTCCCATGCGTTATCAGCGAGGGGACAAATATCTCCGTCTCGCGGGCCATCATCTTCGGGTGCCGGGGATGGCAGGTAAGATGCGTCCTCCGTTGTCGAGGCTCGGTGCCGTCTGTTCCAGAATTGACAGTCCTACCCCTCCGTGCGCTCTTAGAAACACAGTCTATGTCGTCGTTTAACAGTTGTACACATCGTCGCTCGGAGAAAACGCAACCAACTACTCTCTAGCAGTAGGTGACGACCATTCGCATTCACTTCGAGGCGGGTATTGTCCCTACTCTATCACACAAACATCTTCTTGAACGACTTCTTCTCCTTATCCCGCTTCTCCTTTCTGCGTTGTCTGACCTTGGCTAACTCACCTACGATAGCCTGGTCTTCTGGTACGAGCTGGCTGGCTTCTACAAGATCGCGCTCGGCCTCATCGTCTTCTTTCAGTATGCCATGCGCAATAGCACGGCGATACAAAGCTTTCGCTGTAATGAAATCAGGCCACTTAGAACGGCCAGTCTGGAATATAGCCGTTCAATCATACCTTTATCGGCATTATTCAGCGGTAAAGTGAGGGCACGAGTGGCGCTCTTTAGTCCAATCCTGGCGTTGTCGGACGAAGCTGGTTGAACACGGATCGCTGCTAGCGCAGAGTTCAGCAGAAGAGGCGAGAGAAGAGTCTTGTAAGAGTCTTGGAGCTCTGCCGGGGTGTCGTCTGGAAAAACAGGGTGGACGTCCAGATACCGTATGGACTCTATGTTGAGGGAGATCAGGGCAAGTCGGAGGCGAATGCCAAGAAGCCAACACACTCTGGTACTTTTCCAGCGCTTTGTCAACCTGGCCCTCTTTGAACATTTTGTTCCCAATTTCCCTGACTACCTTGGCAATGTCAAGAGCGATCTGAGGGCTCTGCACGTCTCTGTCCTCGTCATCTGGGAAGTCTTCGTACGTGTCGCCATCAGCGGAGGAACTGGTATCGGAAGCCAAAGAGAGGTCATCTGGCGAGAGAACGCCGCAAGCCTGGATAACAACCGGAGAGCTGGGGACGTCTCCGGAAAGGGTCGGGGTGTTTTCAATTTGTCTAGCTGGTACACAGCGTATTTGAGTGACAAGGAGTCAGGAGTCCAAGGAACGAAATATACCGATCGATTTTCCCTTGATGACCTCGCCAAATACGACGTGCTTGCCATCTAGATGGGGAGTAGGACTGACTGTAATGAAAAATTGGGACCCGTTTGTGTTTGGTCCGGAGTTTGCCTAATGAAATATGAGTTGTCTACGTGTAATGAAAACGGCCACCTTGTGCGCACCATTGATAGAAGGAATGGCTTGGAATGCTTGACCGGAAACGCCTCGTCGTCGAACTTGGCTCCATAGATTGACTCTCCACCAGTTCCTGAAAGATAGCCGCCTTAGTATTAGCGGTACTGGACGTTGAGCCTGAATGGACATGTAACCCGACCGTTTCCAGCTGTGAAATCACCTCCTTGGCACATAAACCTAACGGGAAAAAGATATACCTCCACAGGCACTGGCACTGCAAAGCACACCACCACTCACCCTTTGATAACACGATGGAAACCAGAACCCTGAAACGTGAGTTTCTTGCCCATCGTACCCTCACCCTTCTCGCCCGTGCATAGCGCGCCTGCAATAATTGACGCAAGCCCTCGAGTCAGTCTGACGCGTGAAGGAGACAGGATTGAATGGCGGTTTACGCACGGAAATTTTCTGCGGTTTTTGGTACAAGATCGTTGTACAATGAGAAAATGATTCGTCCAACTGGCTTATTGCCGATAGTGATGTCAAAGTAGGTGATATGACGGTCAGGAGATGCCATGGCAGGTATGGGGAGGAAGTTCCGAAAGCGTGATTTATATGTGAATTTCTCAGGTTTCTCGAATTCTCTAGACTTTCTGTCAACTTGAACTTAGTCCTACATGGCTGGAGAAGACTAACGGACGTAATGGTTCCAACGCAGGTCCTCACGAATCCACCATGGCAGTCCCTGGAAACCGGGGCTCGACTACCGTACTGCCAGCTACTCAAGAATGATCATGAAAAATGGTACGGGTAACATTCACGAGCCTGTGCTAGGAGCTTCGTACCCTTCAACATCACTCTCACCTTCGACCACTCCACCCACAATGCTCGACTGACCTAACACGTCCCCTTACAAAGTGTGCCAGTGCACCCATGGTGAACTAGCGGACCCCGTGAAACGAGGAGAATGTGCACATGTAATCCAGTGCGTGTGGTTAGCTATCGAGATTGGATAGAAAGGACGTCGAACTCCTTTGTGTCATGGCAGAATACCGGAAACGCACCTTTTTGGACGCATCGGCGGTTTACTTGCGCTCTGGGGTCTCCATGTCTTTTGTGTTTCGGAAGGGTACCGTGAGTAATTCAACATCAATTATTCACACCTGTTATTAACCTGAGGCTTCGGGCCATTCATTGTTCACAAAGTTATTAAAACAATTCACGGTTATCAGTTATTAACCAGTGAAAATCAATTATTTACATTGTTTACACTGTGAATAATGTGAAATACGGTAAATAATGTCTAAACCTCAGTCGGGCACAGCCTTATCATGGGCAGAAGTGGTCGGCTGAGCAGGAATCGCACTGCCAGTCTTTAAGAGGCTCAGACGACACTATCCCTCAGGGCCGGTGAGTCAATGTTAATGTCTGAGTCAACCCGAAGTGGCTCGTTGAACTTGAGCCACGACACAACCATGTGCATTGACATATGGTACCATTTGAACCAATGGGACAGATGTGCGATTGGGTCCTAGAGTAGGCTGGAATGATAATTGTTGATGGCTTTTTGAAGTAGGCGAAACTCGGGTATCCTACCACAAACTTCATGTAACATAAACACCGACTGGCGTAGAGCTTACTACGAGCCCGCTGAGCACCTTTATTAACCGTAGTTATTAACTGGCCATTACACTTTTCTGGGGCATGTTTGGCTCCATACTCTTGACTGTTTTGGGGTGATTTTGTTCTAGATGTTGGCAGGAAAGGGACGACGAAGACACCAAAGCCGGTGTTCATGCATGTATTCAACTATAGCTACAAATCGACTGTGAAAGAGAAACAGCGCAGGTCTTCAGCGAATCCGCTTCCACTCGATGTCCGAGTCAGTAACACGTGATCGGAAATCGGCAACCCGAAATAACCGGCGCTGACCACCTCTGCTCCTAACTTGAATTCACCTCACCGCACTCTCAGAACTATGTCTGACCTCGGAAAAGTTGTTGGCTTCAAGGTCAAAGACAGACCTGTGAGTACATGGGCGCACGGTCATCATACGGGAGCTGCTCATTTCGACGGAGGTATTAGGTCTCATGGAATAAGCGGGATCTCTTGACGTACGCTGTCGGTGTCGGCGCAAAGAAGGATGATCTCTCTCTTGTTTACGGTTCATATTCCGTTACCTTGGCTGATGAATCAATTCCGATTACCTGTGCGCTTTACAGAGCTTGGTGAGATTCCGACAATACCTGAGTTGTCGTATATCATGACTCGACAGGTTGTAATACAGACAGATCATGGGCTCCTTTGCCCACGTATCCCGTCGTCTTGGGCCTCAAAGGTGAGGTTTCGTCTAGTCACAAAACAATATTTCCAACTCACCGTCCGACACACAGGCGACGGTCAGGACGTAAACCTCTTCGCCGACAAAATCAAATCGGAACCACCCCCCGGTCTTCCCCCCATTAACCCTAACCGCATCGTACGTCCAAGGCCCGAGATACCCTCTTAAGCCCGTGATCAATTCTTCTGTGGCTGATAGGTCCACGCAACGCAGTCTATCGAGATCCTGAAGGACCTTCCCTCCGTTGGCGGTGAGGGCTGGAAATTGACTTCGAAGTACACGGGCGTCAGCGAGAATAGTATGTCCTATCGTTATCATGCTCTTTCCTTACTTTGCTTATTATAATACAGAGAGTGGTATCGTTACTACAATGGAACAATTACTCGTAGACCCTCACGGTACACCTTACGCAAAACTCTACGTAAGTTTCTGCTCAATTTCTCTCGACGCTTATTTATTCTTCCATTTCTAGTCCTCCACGTTCCATCTTGGCGCAAAAACCACTGGCGAGAAATTTACAAAATACATTGCGGGTCCTCCCCAGGCGAAGCCCATACCCAAGGACCGTAAGGCGGATTGGGTATTCAGAGACCAGACGACTCCAGAGCAAGCTATCCTCTTTAGGTTAAGTGGGGACTACAATCCCTTACATATCGGTGAGTAATCTGCGATGACAAACATACAAGCAATGTATGGAACCGTTCCCGCAGACCCCAAAATTGGTCTGCAGGCCGGCTTTGGTGGTGTCATCCTCCACGGGTTGTCTACCTTCGGCTTCGGAGCGCGCGCTGTTATCTCTGCTGCGGGCAGTGGTGACCCTAGGTCGCTCAAGTTATTTGGAGTACGCCGTTGTGTTCTACAGCAGGGTTTTTTGTTGATGTTTCCGTTCACAGGTGCGGTTTACGGCGCCCGTGAAGCCCGGTGATGTGTTGGAGACCGCCATGTGGGAAGTGGGGAAGGGCCCAAATGGGACGACGGAGATTACTTTTGAGACGAAGAATGTTACGACTGGAAAGGTGGGATTTTTGTTTGCTTTAGTGTGCTAAATTCTTATTGAGTATATGATCCGTAGGTTACGTTGGGAGGAGGCATTGCACATGTAAAGAGATCTGACAAGAGCAAGTTGTAACGGAACAAATTCATGTATCCGTATGTATCTGTATCGTGGCGCGCGGTCGTGCATATTCAATTTTTATTGCTTCCGGAGACCGAACAAGTCGATCACACAGTGATCCAACCTGTCAACTTTTGTGGTCTCGTTCAATCCAAAGCACAAGACTCAGTTCAGAATATGAGATACACATTGGAGCGTCTGGTGCTTATGTCGCTACAGGTCAGCCTTGCTCCTCAACATTCTACCTCGGTCCAGCGGGGTATCAGCTTCGATGTAGCACCCTTTCAGCCATCGACTCGACTCTCCCTCCTCGTTTACTGTATTTTCTCCGGCCTCACCCGTCACGAAGTCTCGAAATGCAGTTCTCGCGTGTAACACTCTGCGATTATCGAAAATGACTGCGTCACCTTCCTTCAATGTATATGTATACGTCTTTTCTGGATCGTTGAGGAGGTGAGTGAAGTACGATAGGGCTGGGTAGAACGATGCCGGAGTGGAGAGTGGGAGGGGAGCTTGGAAGGGAGGCGAGTAGTTGAGATGGGTTATGGGCGTGGATGTGCAGGAAACCGGTGTAGAAGTGGACAGCTCGATCGTGGGATGCTCGTGGTGCAAGTGATGACCGTCATTTATATAATGAAATGAAACGGGCGTGGACGCGAGGGTGTCGAATAATTCTGGATTGTTGGCGCGCATGGTCGAGGCGGCGCGGAGGGCATCGACGAAGATTGAGGTGCCACCAACCACACGGTTGCGAAGACAGTGCAGGATTTGGTAGCGGGGTGGGTTCTGGAAGTACCTGTTTACACGTTCTGCGTACGATGACTCGTGATACATGTGTAGAAGACGTACAGGAGATCCATGTGGAAACCAAGGTCAAGATTAGTATAAGCTATGTTTCGACTGTTGCGGATGTTCTTGACATTCCATACTTGGCCGTAGAAAGTTGTCCTGATTTCGCCAAAGTGGTGCGCAAGTTTGCGAAGTTCGCACGTCTCGTCGGAGGTTTCCCTGTTTGGAACATCAGAGAGAAATAGAATGCCGTAGCGGAATAGCTGGGTTAGCGCGGAGAGAAGTCCGAGGTTACTCTGAAGGGAGCTATACGGAAGGAATAAGTCGGCCACTTGCGAGATACTTGAGGTGTCCCATGTTTCCTGAGCCACATCCTTGTGGAATGCGGAAAGATTTGATGGAAACGAATGGCGTCTAAGGAAAGTTGTAGTGTAAAATGACTTGTGACCATTTATCCATTCGATTTGGATCCCATTATTGACTAACTTCACACCGCCTGGAGAAGGTCTGATATCGAGAGGTATATCTGAAGTTCTATGCAGCTTTTGTGATGTTGATGGGTGAATTGAGGTCGTAGATTGGCACGAATCACGCAACCAGATGTAAGGGAACGATGCCCCTAGCGCATGGACGGTAAGCGAAGATTTGTCGACCGAAAGCGATGACCACGACCGATTGGAAGCGAAGTTCGTCCTAAAATCTGAAAGCACCCGATGGCGTACAGGACATTCACCAGTCAGGAATCGGAGGCCATTAATATTGGAACTGGCTAAACGAATGAGGGGCATTGGCGAGTGTGATTGTTTGGTTCTCAGGCCTTTGGCACACAGGCCACCGCATCCTGGTATTTCAACTCAAATGGGACCCTCACATAAGGCTGGTCGAGGGGCTAAATCAATCTCGTCACGGCGTCAAAGAGAACGTCGGAAAACCAGCTTGGCCGCTGCTCAGATAGAGCAGCCTCCACTGGCAGCGAATGATAACACCGTACGTTTCGACAAACTAACAATGAGAGGAGATCTTCCCTTTTTTAATGACTGGGCAAACATCGTGGTGGATCACGGTTGTCATAAACTCTACCTGTACGGGGGATGTCGTCCTAATAATGACGCATCAACTTCGGATTTCTATTGCTGTGACCTGGAAACGATGCGGTGGACGGACTTGACCGTAAGACCTTGAACTCTTCAACAGGGTTTGAACTGAAAAATGGCTCACTAAATAGAACAAGGTACAGTTCTGTCCAGAGCCTGGAGATCCATTTGCGAATGGACCATATAAACGCCCATTGCCGGCCCTCCGAAAACCGGCCACGACTTTCCTTCATTTGAACGGACGAAATTTCATCCTAATATTTGGTGGACGAAAAAATAAAACCGTTTTATCGGATGTGTATGCAGTCGACGTCGACGACCTGACCTGGTGGGCTGTTCATGTCGAGGGTGGTTCCGTGGCCGCTCGTATGTGTGCTTCCATCGTTGCAATAGAAACCCGCCTTTATATATTCGGTGGCTTGAGTTCGCATTCCTCCTCTGCCAGCTTATCATCATTCTGCGTGGCCGAATATTCTCCTAATGACCGCAGATGGAAATGGATCATTTGTGACCAGCCTTATCCTCAGCATATGCCCGACCTGGGCCATGCAGCTGAAGCAATACCTGTATATGACGGGAAGAAGATCTTGTTAACAAGGGGACGAACGGAAGATACCGAAGTGAGTCTGAGCAGATGAATTTACAAATAGTATGCACTAATCCGACGTTCAGCGAATCAATCTTTCCTGTGACACCACGGTCTTATTTCACACCATCCACCACACTTTTCAAGCGCAAACAGGGACTGTCGGAGATTTCCCTCAAGGTGCCACTTGGTACCAGTTGCAGAGCTTTTCGTCAACACCGAAGCCGTCTGCAAGTAAATCTGGCCTCCCGCCGTCACGTAGTCGTGTCATCCGTACCCCAACGGAGCGTTTCCAAAATGTGTCCTCCACTGTCCGTGCTGCCGAACCCGACATCGAGTCCCAACCGACTACATCCTACCCCTTGATATGCGCCTGGATCAACCATGCCGGATTCCTAGTCCCAGAATTGTGGCAGTATCTGCTCCCCCCGGATGAAATACTCCGTTGTCTCAATTTGCGGGAGAATCTGTGGAACTTGGACCTCGATCTGCAGATGTTTATTGTGTCAGGCAGTCGACTATTTTTCATGGGGCGTGACGCAGAGGAGGATCCTATCTGGAATGTATGTGTCGAGATGATTCTCAAGGGGCTGGCGTAGAGCATTGTGAGTTTATCGTTTCACTCTATGCTCTGAGTGGTGCTGAACGTGGTACGGAACAGAGCGTGTTCGAGTTCCACGTCTCTTCATTATCTGTCCCCAGTCGGGATATGTATTTGTCTGGAGGGGCTTTGGTTTTCTCATACAGCGAGTGTCGTCTTTTGTGTCTGCCCCAGGTTTGTCATGTCTGGCACGAATTGTTGCTGGCATGTATGTACTAGTATATCGTATAAAAGGCGCAAGGTTTGGGATATGAAATCTCCAGCAGAGAATTCAAGCTCAAGTAGGCTGTGATGATGGTACGCTGGCACGGGAAACTTTTTAAGTGGGAACAACACGTAAGACATTTATACTCATCTGCCAGTGCTACACGTGAACATCGGTGGGCGACAGATACATTATATACAATGCGACACGAGAACCATCGGTGACATGTTTCATGCGAGTTTCCTGGTTTCATGCAGTTGGTCTGACGTGGCACGATGCAGAGAAGCCCAGAAGACAGGGTTAGCTAAAATCTCGAAGGAATCGAGCATGTGTCCAAGGTCGGGATTTTCTGCAGGATTACCAATATTAACCAATAACGATTCAATTTGTTGTTTAGAAAAGCAAGACAGCGCTTTTTTTGAGGATCGGTGGAAAGGGGAAAACCTAGCACACCGGCGACAAAGAACAGTTTCAAGTTACTGTTTGAGAATGCAGTAGGCATCAGCAAATATCACGACTTGCAAAGTGGCACAAGCAAGCTCAGCGGCTGATTCGAATTCGATCGCGATATTCCGATATGTCGCTCTATCGGGATGAGTCCATTGACCCATGTTATAATGTGCACATGCCCCCAGGTGAGAAATAAATGCCTCTTGGCACTGTTCAACTGATAAATCGGATGTTTCGACAATAGACTGAGGGGCTTGAGTGTGTTTCAGTACATCGATGTTCGTTGAGAAGACAGAAGTACGTGCGCCAGAACGACAATCCGATAATAACACATCCTTGATAATATCACAAGCAGGTAACATATGAAGTCTGCTTGCATAAGGGCCTGTAAAGTTTAGGATAAGTCACTTGAAAATGTTATTCAAGCTCGTAAACGTACTTCAGGAAGAGTAAGGCCTCGAATTGATTTCCATATGTGTACCCGTAGGCATAGGAATTCCGAGCTGAGGCAGCGTCTTTTTCGAGGGGAGCAACTGCATGAAATCGATCAGTTGAATTGCGAAGGACGTTCGGGTTTTGCCGAGTCTGAGATCTTGTCGTCCTTCAAGTTTTTCACTTAAAAAGATGGAACAGCCAAAAGGCGGAGAAAAGGCGACAGAAGTCAGTTATAAAACATATATTTACGTGGCGACACTCAACCCACCCCCTTTAGCCTCTTGTTCATCCGTCCATCGACCCGACGTACATCCCCGGCAATACACCATCTTTCGCGCACGATTGGTCGTCATTAGGCACTGGGGGTGCACTTCGGACGCATGGACGACACTTCGTCGATGCGTACGGACGTGTTTGTGATCTCAGAGGCGTGAATTTGTCTGGTTGCAGCAAAACGTATGTGATGTTTTCGTGTGCGTTTTGCGTGCTACGGGACGTGTTCGTGTCCTGACGTGGTCTTGCAGACCGCTGAACAACAATCAGGATGCGTTCCCATCCGGCCATCACGCAGTGACTTTTGTTGGTCGGCCCTTCCCGCTCGAGGAAGCCCAGGAGCATTTTTCTAGGCTGCGTAGATGGGGTTTAACTCTGAGTACGTTTAATAGATTCACGTCTAGTTCAGCATCTGATCGAGCCACAGTACGCTTCCTCGTCACTTGGGAAGCAGTTGAACATTCAGGACCGTAAGTCTTTCGCGTCGTCCTCAACAGACCTTGCATAACGTTACAACCTCCCCAGAGGCATCTATGACACCGAATACCTATCCTACCTACGGAGCGTTCTCTCCTTACTCCCGCAGTACGGCATGACCGCTTTCGTCAGCCTGCACCAAGACGTCTGGTCCCGCTACTCCGGAGGCTCGGGCGCACCCGCGTGGACGCTTGAGGCGGTGGGCTTTGATCTCCACGCACTGGAGGAATCGGGTGCGGCGTGGCTGCGGGGCGTCAAGGGTGGCGGCCATGTCGAGGCGGAACGGGGTGTTTGGCCCTGTGGGTACCAGAAGCTGGCGGCGGCTACTATGGCGTACGTTCAAATGCTTCAATTTTATCCGGGTTTGACTTACTTCTTTCTCGGGCTTCCTGGTCTAGAACGTGTTTTTGGGCGGGAGATACGTTTGCGCCAAAGTTGAGGATTAAAATTGGAGAGGGAGAGGAGGTATCTGTGCAACGGTTTTTGCAGGATGCGTTTTTGGATATGTTTGAGGTGCTTTCGCGGGCGGTTGGTGATTTGGATGGTGTTATCGGGTTTGAGGTATAGTGTGTTTTTCGTCCCTCTGCGTGCTGACCGGGACAATTATGATCTAGCCGATGAACGAACCCCACAGGGGTTATATCGACATCCGGTCGTTGCATAGTTTCGAATACAATACGGAACTGCATCTCTCTCACGTTCGTAAGTGCATCTGTATTCAGGTTGTCCTCGGTGCGTGGGTGGCGTGTCTTCTGACGTCCTGAGTCACGCCCCAGCCTCCGCCTTCCAATCCTTCATGCTCGGTGCCGGGTACCCAACCATCGTCTCACACTGGACTCGTTCGTTCCCCTTGCCCACCCGCCGGACCTCCCACAACGTTCTGAACTCGGTTGGGCGGAAGGCGTGGCGCGCAGATGGTCCGACGAAGGGTGTGTGTGTCTGGGAGATGCACGGTGTCTGGGGCTGGGATTTGCACAAGAAGGAGGGCGTTGTGTTGCGGGAGAATTACTTCGTCAAGGATCCGATGACTGGACGCAAGGTAATGATCTGTTCGCCTTCATCTTTAGTTGTTACTGATTACATCGTAGATTGATTGGTATACAGACTTTTACTACCCTTTTTTGCAGAAATGGGCTGCTCGGGTACGGAGTGTGACTCCTGCGGAGAAGTTGGTTTTTTTGGAGGCAATACCCAATGAAGTGTGTCATTGTGTGGCTGTGGTAGGTTACATGTCTGGTACTTACTTTCTTCATAGTTTTGTCCTTCGTCGTGGACCCCGGACCGACAGCCGCCAAACATGGTTTATGCCCCTCACTGGTGAGTCCTCAATTCCATGACCGAGCAGTCGTAATGATCATTATACGCGTTTAGGTACGATCTAAACTCCCTTTTCCACAAGGCGTTCGGGGATTTCACTGTGAATGTGCAGGGTTTATCCAGGGTTGGGTGAATAACAGTGACGAGCTTAACCCTTTTCTGATGGGGTTATTTTTCAAGGGGATGTTCCCGCTCAAAGCATTTTATTGGGGGCAGAAAGGCGCTAGGGAGAATTTCTCCTTACAGGTTCGGAATATCGTGGAGGCCGGGTATCGCTCGTTGGGCGAGACTCCTGTCGTGATCGGGGAATGCGGTGTCCCTATGGACATGAAGTACGTGTAATGTAATCGTGTGGCTCACTGACCAACGGTGTTTGTGTGTTTTTAGTAAAGGAGTGGCGTTTCGATCGGATGATTGGACGTGGCAGTTACGCATGATGGATGCTATGATGACTGCACTTGAACGGTCTCTCGTCAGTTTCACGTAAGTGGTTCAAATTGCTGTCAAAATGGAAACAGATGGCCTATGACAGAGATTTTATTGCAGATTGTGGAATTACAATTCAGACAACGACGATGTGAAAGGTGATGACTGGAACGGGGAGAACTTCTCGTGGTTCAGTCGGAAGCGCGCTATGCCGCCGTCTTTACTTTATTTCGAACAGACGGCACCGAGCCTCGACAACGGAGGACGCATCTTACCTGCCATCGTCCGGCCGTACGCAGCGAAAACAGCGGGAATCCCATTGCGGTTCGAGTACGAGATGACAACGGGAGAGTTTGTCTATGAATGGGTTAATCCCGAGGTATCATACTGTAGCGACAAAGACGCTGCATCGATTTCTTGCCCCCGGCACCCGAAGATGATGGCCCGCGAGACGGAGATATTTGTCCCCTCGCTGATAACGCATGGGAGAAAGGTGGTTGTGCAGGGACTGGGTGAGAATGACAGCTATGTTTACGACGAAGCCAGACAGACGCTGTTCGTTGTTACGGGGGATTTGGGATCGGGGAGGAAACATGAGATTAGAGTTTCGGTTTCACCAGGATTGAAGGGTGGGTTTGAGGTGAATAGTTTCTGGGGTGATTTTGGACAGCGAATATTCGCGTTGATTGTGATTTTGCTGTCCATATGCATCGTGGTTGTTGCTCGTCGGGGGGGATAGGTTCCGCCTCTCCGATGGTGGCGGCCGTTACTCTTCACATGTTCCGTTATTTTACTTTAAAGCTTACCATGACAATGTCTCCCTGTATCGCTTGCACTGGCAGTCTAATATGCGCCTTTGCACACTCCGAGTCGTTCTCGCGCTCTCTGCAGCTTTCGTTAACGCGAAGCCGCTTTCTACCCCATCCTACTCCCATTTCGCCTCAAGGGAATTCAAAGATGTCAACCTCCGTTTCGTCAGAGACTCGGGCGTATGTGAATCCCCTGCCGTTCATCAAATCTCAGGTTACATCGACATTGGCAAAAATATGTCAATGGTCTGTCCAGTTCCTCGTGCTCAGTTTCCCCATGTTTACTCGTCGCCCAGTGGTTCTGGTTTTTCGAGGCTCGTCATGACCCAAAGAACGCACCCCTCACCCTCTGGTGCGTGTTACCAGCCCCGTATAGTCTCCATGAAGCCCAGATCTCTTTAGGTTGAATGGAGGCCCCGGATGCTCCAGTGTGTTGGGTTTATTCCAAGGTGATATCATCTGCACGCGTCATATTGCCTGGGCTTGACCCGGGTGTGTT
>QLPF01009430.1:0-12936 GCA_003314045.1 Hygrophorus pudorinus | reverse complement strand
AGTTGCAATATTGTTATTTTCGCGGTCCAGCATTCGTTTTCGAAAATGAATACAAGCGGCTTGGATCTCCATTTGTAGCCAAGGGGACATATGCCAGCTGGAACTGGACTCGATCGTTAATGCTGCCAATAAGCGTCTTCTAGGTTTGTCTTTGAATCCCTCTTGAAGAACAGGGTCGATCTGACTTTTCATAGGCGGAGGGGGTGGTACGTGTATCTAGTACTGATCGTTCTCAGGACTTGAAGAAATGTTGAACACTGAACAGTCGATGGAGCCATCCATGCAGCTGCCGGGTCTGACCTTCTCGAGGAATGTACGTGTTGGTCTGTTCACTGAATGTCGTTTTCAGACTTTTTTTTTCGACAGGCCGCACATTGAATGGATGTTCAACTGGCGGGGCAAAAATCACCGGCGGCTATGGCCTACCATCGTGAGCACTGGACTGTCACTCACAGTCAGCATTGTCGACACTGCTTTCAGACGCCATATCATCCATACTGTCGGCCCTGTGTATAAATCCGACGACGTCGAAACCAAGGCCAGACTATTAGCGTCGTGCTACAGGACGAGTGTGAATTTGGCAGTTGAAAACTCTCTGAAACATATCGTAGGACGGCCGTCTTTGGTGATTTGCATTGCTATCATCTCTCACGCATGTTCTGCACGGCAGGCCTTCCCGTCTATCTCGACGGGTGTGTACGGTTATCCTGTCGAGGACGCCACTCATATCGCTCTGCGTGAGGTCCGCGAATTCTGCGACTCGGAAAGCGGGGGCAAGGTGTGTGTCGTGTGCGCTGTATGATGGTGACCTTTATTTATGGTCAATCAGCTTGATCGTATCATTTTTGTGGTGTGGAGTGATCCGGATAAACATGTGTACCAGTAGGTCGATGTGCAGCTCAGTGTGGCTGTTGAAAGTAACTGAAATGACCCTAGGAAACTCATCCCACTTTATTTCCCTCCTGGGAGCGAAGAGGGGGCCACAGAGTTTTCGGCGGTGGAAGTACCAGTGCAATAGGCTTCGAATTTGGAAAAAACCCGTTCGTTGTATTAGACGACTGTTCTAAATTTTACATTCAGTTCTCTGCGATAACGGTCGATCGAAGAGGCTATCTGGAGGTCCGTCATCGATTTTCGCAGCAACCAGAGATGCTGAAGAGTTGGAATCAAGGGGTTCAAACAACGATGCCTCTGAACCCTCGATACTCGAGTGGATTATAGCCCATGGTACTTCTATCATGGCCGACTCTTCCGAGTCGGTAGGCGACGGTAGCCGAGATATGTTCAGATATGTACATGTACCAATGACACGTTCGTAGAATACGGCTGGGCCTGGCGCATGCATAATAATAAAAAGGTTTTGAGTGACACGTGTAATATGCTACACCTATTTCCTGTAGAGGTAAGCTCGTCCTCGTCCTCGTCATCCCAGTCCGCAATACTAACAAATTATCAGCTTCTCTACGAAATACAATTATACGCGCTCTCTTCAACCCTTCCACACGTATCGCGACACCTCCATCAAGTATATAAGTCCGCCCCGTCCTCCTTCCACGCCCAGTACATTCTCGCCCGAGTCGCTCAGTCAAACTTCATCACCAGGGCCCTTCGATATCCACTCTGCACCAGAGACGTCCTCGACGCTCTCTGCCGCCACTCCCTGCGAGACGACGTCCCGGGACTTCCGCGCCGGTTATTCCACCATCTTACCCCTACCCGCGTGGTTGAATGGACGGACCGCGATCACCCGCTGCCGTTCCTCAAGCACCTCTATGCCCTCTCCGCCATCCGCGCACCGGACCCTAATGCCCACGACGGCTACGCGCTGACACGGGCTGTCCACGCTGGCTTTCTCCCACTCGTGCAGTTCCTCCTCGACAAAGGGGCTGATCCTGGATGTAAAGACGCCCTGGCTGTCAGGGTGGCTATACGACAGAAGCGCCTTGGCTTACTAAGGATGCTCGTGGAGCGGCATGGATCCGCAGGGTTGAAGGGTAAGAGGCGGCGGTTGGAGGATAGAGTGCGTCTGGGCCCGGAGATGGTGCGGGTGGCTGTCAAGTGCGATGCGCGGGATATCGTAGAGTATCTCACAAAGGAGAAGGGCTGTGTCCCGGATATGCAGACTTTGCTCATGATGGCGATGATGGCGGCGAAGGTACGTGGTCCAGGCGCGAGCGTTGAGCCATCCTTGGCTGACAGCCTTGTAGTAGTACTGCCCCCGCGGGTAAAGCAGTGGGAGCGCGGAATTACCATTCACGATTATACTGAAGTTGTCAAGGTAAACTAATAAAGAGGCACAAGCTCCGTGATGTATATACAAACGCCGTGTTCCACGAGCTTGTGGTGTCATAGCCTTACGGCATGCGAGCTTGTGCATTTCGGATGTCAACCACCATGCGCTGCTGTGTACGTTCGAGGCTAGGCCTTCTATATGTGGAGTCCGGCCAGGGATCGTCGATGAATGATTGACTAATTGAATATACATCCTAAACAACAATGCAGCGGAACAGATAATGTTGTGGATACATGCTACGATGTGGGAGGATGAGCGAAAGAAAGGCACAGGCACGAGAAACGGACCTTGCGAAACAGTTGACAGTTACAGGTCTAGATATCATCGATATCCACTTCCCCTTCATCTCCAAACTCGAACGTACACTCGCCGTCTTCTTCTCCGAACGTGTCAGTCTCGTTGATCTTGGCATTCTCAGGCAGTTCTCCGTAAGCTTTCACTGGCGAGAAATTCAGTGAGTGTGTCGAGTGGCATGCAGGGACGTACGGTTCCGTGCCTCGTCAGCCGTGTACTTTACGATGACGTCTGCCTTGTCATCCTGGAAATCGCGAAGAGAGAGCAAGACGATATCTCCCTGGTTGATCCAAACCTAGACCGAGACTGTTTGAACGAGTATGAGTAGGAGAGGCTGGTCGGTCGAGCACACCTTTTTGCGCATCTTTCCACGGATGTGAGCTAGTCGCTTCTCGCCGTCGAAACATTGGGCTTCTAGACGGCCGTTGCCGAGCATTTTAGTGACCTGAGCGTACTCCTGGCCATCCTCGCGGAAGACGAGTTCGCGTTTGTCGTCGTCGTTCTCGTTCTTTCCTCTTCTCCTGTTCTTGCCTCCCTGGGAGATGATGAGATTTGATGAGATGATGGTATACGGGTGAACGTACCTTTCCTTTGTTCTGATATTCCGAGGATAGTTAGTGAATGGGATGTGATTTATTGGATATGGAGCGTACTTTGGGCATGATGGGTGATTGAGTCGGATTGACAGTGCCGATGGCTGTGCGATCGAGATATTATTTATTATTTATTTACTTGATATTAAATAATATTATTTCGAGATAATATTAGCTAATCAATTACGAACGTGCTAGGTACCAGCAAGTATACCGTAGACTTCCCATGTCTTTAAAAGCCCAATCCCGTTCGTTTCACACAACGTCAGTCGTTCCCCTTTCCGTCCACTATGGCCACGTACGAAACTCACTCAAACGAAGGCTCAATCCCTCAGAAAGAGTCCGTCAATTACATCTTGGATGAGCGTCGTCGTGCTGCTCTCAACGATGTAGACAACGCCGCTTTCTCTTGGTTTCATGTCAAAGTAACCGCAGTGGCTGGCGTCGGTTTCTTCACTGATGCGTCAGTACTTTCCACTCCAAACATTACCCGTCTCTTGACATCCCCCCCCACACACAGTTACGATATCTTCGCCATCAACATTGCCTCAACAATGTTGGGTTACGTTTACGGAAAAGGTCCCCTCAACTCGCTCACCGTCTTCCCATTCATCTTACACGTATATAACCAGGCCAAAAATTAAACATCAACCAGGATCTTGGTGTAAAGGTCGCTACTCCCATCGGTAGTCTCTTCGGTCAACTCCTCTTCGGTTGGCTCGCAGACGTTGTCGGTCGTAAGCGCATGTGTTAGTCCCTATATTACGTCCCCACCTCTCCGCCCTCTTGATGTCTCTTCACAGATGGTGTCGAATTGATGATCATCATTATCGCCACTTTCGGTCAAGCACTTTCAGGTAGCGGTTTCGCCGTGAACATCTTTGGCGTTCTCATCGTCTGGCGATTCCTTGTAGGCTTCCATTCTATTTCTCGCTTACCTACCTCACTTCTTTCCTAGATGGGCATTGGGATCGGGGGCGATTACCCCCTCAGTGCCGTTATTTCTTCCGAATTTTCTTCAACGAAAATTCGCGGTCGTCTCATGACCGCTGTATTTGCCTCTCAGGGTTGGGGCAACTTTGGTTCGTCATCTTCCCCCTTGTCTTTTGTCCTCGCCCTCACCTCCTTCCAGCCGCCGCCCTTGTCGGTACAATCATCGTTGCCGCTTACAAAAATAGTGTCATTCACGATTCCGCCGCCAGCCTTAAACATGTCGATTTCATGTGGCGTCTTCTCATCGGCCTCGGTTGTATCCCAGGATGTGTCGCTCTCTACTTCCGTCTCACCATCCCAGAAACCCCTCGTTTCACCATGGATATCGAGCGTAATGTCGAACAGGCCGCTCTCGATATCGAAAACGTCATGACTCATGGCAACTCCTACGTCGACCCCGACGCTGCCATAACCCGTGTCCAGGCGCCCAAGGCCTCTCGCAGGGACTTCTTTGCCTACTTCTCCAAGTGGGAGAACGGTAAAATTTTGCTCGGAACTTCTTACTCGTGGTTCGCTCTTGATGTACGTTTGTCTCCTCATGTTTTGGACCGCATTTTGATCTCGCACGTAGATTGCTTTCTACGGACTTGGTCTCAACTCTGGAATTATTTTGCAAGCTATCGGCTTTGGTACCCCTTTGGCCAAGGGATCACTCGGTGTTTACCAGAACTTGCACAACATCTGTATCGGAAACTTGATTCTCTCCGTCGCTGGTCTTATTCCCGGCTACTGGGTTTCTTTCCTCTTCATCGACTCGTGGGGCCGCAAGCCCATACAATTGATGGGTTTCATCATGCTCACCATCCTATTCGTCATCATGGGTACGTACCACACTTGATGCGCGCAACGACTGTTATATCTTAACGACCGTGCAGGTTTCGGCTACGACAAACTAACCGCGACCCACAGCTCAACCAAGGCGTTCGTGTTCCTCTACTGCCTTGCCAACTTTTTCCAGAACTTTGGGCCAAATACCACGACGTTCGTCATTCCCGGTGAAGTCTTCCCCACCCGGTATCGCTCCACGGCCCATGGTATTTCGGCTGCGAGCGGCAAGTTGGGTGCCGTTGTTGCACAGGTCGGATTTGCGCGTCTCAAGGATATCCACGGGACGAACAAGTTTGTGAAGCACATGTATGTGACTGTCTAACGGTCTTGTGGGTCTTGCGCTGAGCCTCGTATAGCCTTGAGATCTTTGCCTTCTTCATGCTCACGGGTATCTTCTCGACGCTCCTCCTCCCTGAGACCAAGGGCAAGACCTTGGAAGAGCTCTCCAATGAAAACCAGGAAGGATTCATCAAAGGTAAATCATTGCCACATACACATAATCTTTTACTTATCCACTCTCCCAGCGCCTCGAGCAAATCTCAGGGCCGGTATCCAACATACCAAGACTGAGGAGGCCTGATGATTTTATGGGCTTAAACTTCTACTTTCATATGCCGTGTAATTCTTAGTAGTTGCATTTTAATCCACTTTTCCACGCAGTCACCACCATGTGGACCGACATCAAGGAAAAATGTCATGCCATCAACACCTTGAGAAGAAGTACTTGAAACGTCAATCAACCATGTGCTGTCTTTTTCTGTTAAACGAAGTGCCTTGAGCCTTGCTTGTGAAAGATAATAATACAGAACGGAAACTCACATATGCCACAGCCTCAAAGTCATATCGGATACCCGCCTCTTCCAACTTGCGCTTCCTATCCTCTTGGCGCCTCAGCAATCTTTTCTCCGCCCTCCGCCGTTCCTCTTCAGTCCGCACCTAGAAGGATAAATCAGCAGCCTCTTCACAAAACCCCAAAAACTAAACAAGCGACCACGGACGGACCTTATTGTGCTGTACCCTGGCTACCCGGTCCGCGGGTACAACTTTCCACCGTCTATTCGCGCCGACCCAGAGCTCTGCGTGGACCTGGTCGGCCGGGATGATCTTGCACCGGAGGATGTGCCCCATGAGGAGGTAGTTGTCCATCGTGTCCGCGACGATTTGCGCGACGCTCGACGAGTCGAATTCGAGGAAGGCGTAGTGCTTTGAGCGGCCGGTCTGTGATTCGAAGGGGTGTCAGTAGGGTAGGGTTCGGGGGAGGAGACGCACCTTTTTGTTGCGGGAGAGGCGGAGGCGGGTGACGGTGCCGAATTGGGAAAAGTAAGCTTTTAGTTGGTCTTCGTAGAAGCCGTGCGGGAGCCGCCCGAGGTACAGAACACCGCAGTGGTCGCTCTAGAAACGTATGGATTATGAGGGGGGATGGGTGCATGCTCGGACGAGACGTACGGGTTGGCGCTTGGCCTTGGCGAGCTTTTGTTTGACAATCACGTCGTCTTTTGCGATGGTGGGGAGCTTGCCGACGTCGACCGCAGGTGGTTCGTTGGCGTCGGCGTCGTCCTCATCGGACGAGTCGTCGTCGTCCGTGGAAAATCCGTGTAGGTGGACGTCGTCTGAGGGGTCTGGTGTTGGTTTATCGTCTGCTGGAGGTTCTACTGCCTTTTTTGTTATTGGTTTGGCCTTCTTCTGGGCGTTGGCTGTGGGTTTTGTTACCATAATGTGGAAAAACAGCACAAGGCCTTTGGTAAACAATCCACAATAACCGCCGATTTCTAAAATATGCGACTGACTACACTCAAGAAAACTAGCATACGAAAGGATATTAGCTAGTGGTCTCGCTCGAACAGGTGGACGGGAGAATATTTCTGTCGTGTTACAAGGGGACGTTCGGCTCCAGCCGTAAGCAAAAAGGATGAACGTATTGCGCTTTTTTCACAGCGTTTCTATGCTTCGGGCGAAGGCGGTGTCAGGGTTAAAATTTGCCTAGTTATTCCTATCCGTTCGCGTGATGGCAGGAAGGAATCGATCGAATCCCGTGGCACCGGTGTTTCTGGAGCCCGTGAATAATTGGAAAACGTCGTGGTAAGGTATGACCAACATTTGGTTCCTTGATCGGAGTCCTCGCGAGAGACCGGTGAATGGGAGGTGATGTTGTATGGATAGCAAACTTGATGAGAGAACAGCTACGATGGATGCAAAAATGTTTGCAGCTACCAAGTATCAGACCCGATCAATAGTTGTCAAAAACTGAAATCCTCACATATTCTTCGTAATGATGCAAGACCTCTCGCAACTGTTTTCTTGATATTTCTGCTCGATAGAGAATTTCATCGTCAGTCCTCTTCCCGTCGAAATACTGGTTTATTCTAACAGAGGGGTTATGAGTCTTCATCAAGTATTGGATTTCGCCGCTCACTGTTCAAACCGTCTTGCTATAGATTCATCTTTTCCTTCCGACATCGCAGAGAGCCAACGCCGTTGCAAAGGGGTTGCCCTACCGGGGTCATTTATCATCGATGGCCAAAGATAGTCCTCTCTCTTGTCCCAACCGATTTCGTCATCTTCGTCTTCTTTGTCCTCCTCGTCGACTTCTTCTTCCTCTTCCCGTTCTCCGTCCCGGCCCTCGTCCTTTTTTTCCTCTTCACCTACTTCATCGATGACCAAATTACTCTTGCTTTCTTCATCAGACGAAGGCCGGGAATACTTCCGAGCGCTTCTAGGCGAAAGGGACAGCCACGCAATACCAGACGGCTGTGACATAGTCTTTCCCTCAGTCTCGGATCCATACCATTCTCCAGTGCGTTTTCTACCTCTGCGTCCTTCTATCCTGAGCTTTCTGGCATGCGCCCGTTCCCTTGCCACTCGGACTCGCGTTTTGACTTCCTGAGTTGCCACCACCCGTATCCTGAGATGAAGTGTAATAAGCATATCACGCTTCAGCATCCATAAAACGACGTCGTGATATCGGGCTATAAGCTCCTTGGAGCGAACGACGGTCGCAAAAAAGTGATTATCACTTTGTTTGGATGTGGACGTCGAAATAGCGGACAGAATTTGGGGGAGGGAAGGAACAGACGCGTTGGGGAAGTCATTGGCAAAGTCGGCCGTTAACTTTGATAATCTGCAAAGGAAGGGCCAGAAGAGACCAGCTAAGTGTTACAGGAGACCATGCACGTACGGTAAGTCAAACTTGGGGGGAAGCGTAAATATAGTTTTTAGCCCCAAGTGAACGTTATCAACAACTTTGGCTCTCCGGTGGTGGACCAACCAGCGCACGGTCGGAAATACTTGTGAATCCAGATCCCAATCTAAGATACTAGCCACGTCGGCAAGTCTGCGCGAAGAACTATTGTCTGTGAATGTGCGGCCAAGACACGGTCAGAACGTACGATAATGTAACCGAAACCGTCTCTAGAAATCTGATCAACCCTTCAGCGAGCGACCTGTCTTCTGGGTTCACGTGTGGTCCTCTCAAATTCATGTGAGGAACAAATTCATGAGACCCGTCCAAGAGCAGCAAACTCTTCCATGGTGCCAACGATGGGAGTCTCCAACCTAAACTCATTTCCGGACCCCAAGCCTCTGCTTCACCGTCATCGTCTTCGGGGTTAACAAAATCCCCTTCGTTGTCTGCTTCGCTGTGCAAGAGAAAGTCGAGATACGGCGGGAGTTGGAGTTCCAAAGGTAGGTCGTGGATAGTTATGTATGCCATAGATGACGATTTGATGGCTTCGTAAAGAGTTTTCATCGCTGGGGCGATGGAGGATACTTGAAGAGCCTGAGTCATGAAATTTGGAAAGGGTTCACCTGGCACGTCATCGTCAGAACCACCACCGGATAACGCTGTTGTTGACCAAACACGAACCTCTCGCTATATAGGCATCTTTGAGAGAGCCGAGCACATCACATTCTGCTTCAACGAAGTTCGACAGCACCTGCTCTTGGAAAAGGACGGCAGTGACCGTGAAAGCAATTTGCTCGTATATAATGTCGAAATATTTCGAAACATTTCCGGAAGCTGATGAGGAAGGATCCGGGAGGTCCAGTACAATGACGAAATGAAACGTTTGAAGCCAGGCGCTGTGAGCAGATTCAGGATTCTCTGACGTAGAAGATTTGTCGGGGCTAGCTGAGGAAGCCCCCTCTGGTCGAGACGACCGATTTCTAGATTCTCTCCCTCGTGCACCTGTTTTGACCTTTTCTGGCTTGAAATGCCATGCGCCGTCCGCCTCCGCAGATACAGGATGTCCAACAAAAGCCAGATCGTCAACGAGAAGTTCGAACTTTTGATGGCAAAGGGACCTATGAGGGCATAACAAACCTGCCAAGAATTCTGACGAGTATCCAAGTAAGTCATCATAATCGTTTTTAGCTGGAAGGTCTTCAATATCATATGGATCATCATGAGAAGGGGAATTTCTTCCAGATGAAGGATGAGAGGCAGAACGAGAAGAAAAGGACATGGACCTGTCCCGAACCGCGTTAGGTCGTTTCCATTCGTAGTCCTCATCGTCATCCAGTGCAGGCCTCTCGTGAAGGTGAGACTCAATGTTATCATCGATAGAAGGTTCAAACGAATATGCAGCTCTCCAAGGATTATCAAGGTGAGATGGGCCTGCGGTACGGGCAGGCCGAGGACGAGCGAGCCTGGGGGAGGATGAGGGAGACGGTGGCCATCGGTAGACGAGACTGGAGCCTTTAGCTGAAGAGGTTACGAGTAAAAGAGCCAGCAGCGTTTCAGCCATAGGCGCGTGAAAGTCTGAGTCTAGCCTGACCACTAGGCGGCAGTGACCAGCATGAGCTCTTCCTTTACTGAGCTCGTTAAGCTCTCATCTGGCGTGTCTTTGGAAATTGACCTGTATGAACCTTTAACATCGTCGAATGAGGAGAACAAGCTGGCAGTATGTTTGCATCCTTGGTCAAGGCTAGGAGGATCCAAGGACGATCCGTGCGTCAACCAGCGACTCAAGGCTACGCGTTGCCATCTGACTTGGGATCGCGACACGACAGAGTACTGTGCACCCTGTTGGATATCCTGATCAAACGGAATTACTATATTATCATGTTCAATTCACGAGGAGTCGGTAGGTCGACCGGATGGGCCACTTTCACTGGCCTCAGTGAAGGGGATGACTTGCAGGAGGTGGTGCAGTGGGGACTTGACTATATTCCAAATGTCCGTTCGCTGGTTGTAACGGTACGTGCACCCGTTTCGAGCTTGAATTTGCTGCTGAGTCGACTACCTAGTAGGGCTATTCATATGGGTCTCTTATAGCGTCCCTCCATCCTATTCTCCCATCGTCGATCAAGACTTCACATATCCTGCTCTCTTACCCTCTAGGTAAACGGGGCCTTCTGACGTTATTCCACACCAGCACCTATGTCAGGGCATTGAAAGATTTGCTTAACAACCCGGCTGGAAATATACTTGTTATATTCGGGGACCAAGACGAAGCCACCGACATATCCAGCTATGAAGCGTGGGTGGAGGAGCTACAGAAAGACGTTCGGGCTGTACTGAAAGTTGTTTCTGTCCATGATGCCACACATTTTTGGAGGGGAAACCAGGGTATAGAAATGCATCGAGCTGTGGACGAGTGGTTACTGTAAAATTAAATATATTTCTAAATCTGGTCTGAAATTTCATTTTATAATATTACTTGGTCTCAACCTTCAGCAGCCTGAGCATGTACGTACCGTACCGTACCCTTCATCATTATTTCTCATCATTTTTGTCATCAGGCCGCTGCCAGACGAGCGTCCACGTCAAAGTGTAGCTAATCTTATCGGACGCTTCGAACAGCAGACCAAACGTCAGTCGGTCTCTGCGTCACCGCGTAGCGTAAGTGTCGTGTCGCACAACACGGGCGATTCTGTCAAAGAAGACGTAAAGGAGAAGCGGGAATGGCCTCCCAAAGGTGTCGCTTCCAACGAAAAGCAACCTCCAATCATTCCATCATCCTCTTGGTCTCGTCGCAACGCTCCTTCTCAGTCAGCCTCTCCGCCAGCTTCAGATGAGGGAGATTTTCAGCCTGATACCCTACCTGCCCCCGAATTTATATCATCTTCAATATCTACGCCTGCTATACCCAGTCCTGTCGGGCCAAAAGCACAGAGGCAGCTCAGCGTGGGATCCATCGTTGTCGATAAAGCAGTATCTCCTTCTTCTCTGAATATCCCTTCTGATTCGGTCAAGATCCCCGCACCCAGATTATCAGCTGCGCGTCCCCCAACTCCGACCAGGACGCCCGTGAAATCACCACCCAAATTATCCTTGGGTGCCTCCACTCCCCTACCAGTCAAGCCACAGCACACAGGCCAATCAGCGACCTCTACTTCTTCGAGTGTCAGACACGTCAAATCAGGTCCCAAGATGACACCTTCCACGCCATCTCGGATAAAGCCATCCACGGCGCGTCCCAAGACACCCTCGAGCGCGCGCCCCAAAACCCCATCTGGCTTGTTTGCCCCTACCGCTGCCTCTCTCGCAAAGGCTCGCAATGCTCCGCCGCAATTACCCACTCCCACAAAGAAAGTGACTTTAAGCAGCAGCTCTACTGATCGCCTTAGCAAGCCCACTGCAGCATCACTCGCGCGTTCCACGAATGCGCCTGTGAGTCCTGCTAGATCAGTGATCAAGTCGTCTCCTGCGACCCGCGGGGGTGAGACCACAGGCATTGTGAAGCCTAGGTTGGGGTTGGCACCAGCGAGGATGAAACAGGAGAGGGAGAAGAAGGCGTCTGAAACTAAAGCTGGTCCCGAGGTGGTAGCCGTTGCTGCTGGGGCCGCCGCAATCGCCACTGTTTCAACCATGGCAGCTGGTCATGATGACACTGAAAATGGTGATGGACCTGAAGTTTCGGAGTCGATGGAAAGTGCTGAAGCGGTCGAGTTCCACGTCGAGGTAGTAGGTGACGTGTTGCACGACGAGCCGGAGGAATTACACGCAGAATCAGAAGTTGTGGACGAGTCGGAAGAACACGTTGGGGAGGCAGACACTGTTGTTGAACTCAATCTCTCTATGGATCATGAAGATTCGTCAACGCCTTCACAGGAAGAATACAAGCCAGACCACGAGCACGACACGGGCGCCATTTCTGTTCCAGTCCCTGTCGCAGACCCACACATCCCCTCCAGTAACCCGGGACAAGGAGTCCCAGAAGAAAGAATCGACGAGGTGAAGCCTAGGGTGCAATCAGGCAATGATATTGAAGATATAGTCAACCTCCTCGAGTCGGGAGTCTCTTTCACCAATGCACGCCCGAAAAGCATCGCCAGTATCCCCGACGATGTCGACGAGATTCCGGATGAGGAGTGAAAGCTCTACCAAGATTGTTGACTTTCCGAATTCAACACACAAATAAAGGGGTGTGGGTAGACGTCCCATAGTCCTCTGTATGTTCTCCTTCCAGTCACTGTGCGTACACAGGTACGCCTTGAGCAGCCCCACTTACAGGGAATGCATTTATCTCGCCTCTCACGCTCACAGGCATCTACTTTCATTTAGTTACACTCTTGTTCTACCTCTTTGCCTCACGGTCTATCCACCCTCAGTTTTGTTTTCGTTCCATGCCATAAGGGGGATTTTTATAATTGCACTTCCAAGTCACTGAGCTACATACCCATGTCCCGCAGAATCAGAAATCAACCAAAGGATGAACGAAATGTACATGTATGATCATATATGAACAGCGGAAATTCTATTACAACATTGATACAAAAGGACCTGGGTCTGTATAATACATAATTTTCACATGAAATGATAACGGCAAATGCAAAGCAGGAGAACACAACAAGAACAATACTTGAACAAAGTTTATCCAACTAAGACCCCTCGTACTTGAACGTGATCCCTTCCATGGTCGCTGTCTTCTTTCCTAACTTGGACATCTTGTCGTTGCTTTGCAAGGGACGTTTCCGTTGGCGGCTTTCAGTGTC
>QLPF01009365.1:0-10019 GCA_003314045.1 Hygrophorus pudorinus | reverse complement strand
GGCAGGACTGATGTGTGTTTTGTGGCAGTATTGATACCGTGTTCATTACAGATCCTCAGCAGAACTCGTTTGGTGAGTCTATTTCGGCCTTTTGTTCGTTATATGTGGCTGAAACTTTGCGTCTCGAACAGGAACTTTGTTGAAAGGCGCTATTACCAACGCTGGCCCATGTACGTCCTTATTTTATTTCGCACGATGTCCTCACTCACGGCGTCCTAGTCGACGCCACCATTTCCTTCAGGTCTGGGTTGACTGTGGTGTGGTCCGGAGGGCCTATAGGGTCCCTCAAGATGAGCGACGTGAAGGTCGTGGGCGATGTTGGCGCTGCGATTGATACCCAGTCGACGTTTGAGGTTGCGGATGTGGGCCATTTGACTGATTTTACGAAGGTAGGATGGGTTGGGTCTGCTCTTTGGTGATCCCGACTGAAATTGTGTTGTAGACATTACTTACTGCGGAATTGTTTGATTGGGATATATCTGGCGAGAATCTGACTGGTACGTTTGCGCAATTGACTAGGGGTGCACTTTGAGCTGACGTGTGTCTGCGTCTGGATTATAGTCAGCGCTCTGGGTTCGTTGTCTGGCGCTTTGAACGTAACGTAGGGCACTTACTGTGGTATTAAGGCATTGAAGTTGGTGGAATCAGCCTCACGTCGAAGACCGTCACCTTGAAAGGCTTCAACGGCCTGAAGAACGGCGTTCAGATCAAGTCTTTCGATCTGCCGTCCAACGATCCAGCTGGAGGTATCCATCTTACAATTGAAGCCAGCGCGACGAATGTACGTGTGTCCTGTACTTGCGCTCCCCTGTTTGTCCTGACCTTGTCTTGGGTAGCCATCCCAAGTTGGTGTTGAACTCAGCTCCATCGGATTCAACGCATTTGCTGGCAATGTCATGATCGCCCCCGTCGCCACTAACCAAACGGTGATGCTTGCCCCCGGCTCGACCTCGCCGCTCTCCTTAGTTGGCCGACTCGTCCCTCAGGATTCGGCTCAAGGCCTCGCAACCGTTTCTGACGTCTTTAACAAATTCGTTCACGGCAAGGATAGTGATGTAGTGGTCCAGGGGGTTAGCGCCGGGCCCAGCGATGTACGCCGTTTTTTTGGCATCGAGTGACATTTGATCCTGCTCACTTTGTCTATATACCAGGTCACATGGATCAACGACGGCATCAAGAGCCTTCAGGTTGCCACTGTGTTGCCGAATCAAGGCGCATTGAACATTATCAAGTCCATCTCGCTGAATCAGCTCAAACTGTTGTTCACGGAGGCTACTGCGTACGGGCCTGCGGCCAGCAGTAATTCCACGGATGCGGCGTTTACGCTGCCATTCGCGTTCCCGGTTGACATATCTGCGCTGGAACAGACGATTACTGTTGGTTTTCAGGGCCAGTCATTTGCGAAGCTGGTGCTGCCGAAGGCGCCCAGTTTGACGGATGTGCTGCATAGGATTATCCACTTGACGTTCAGTGATGTCCCTTTTGCGGTGTTTGACGGTCAGCATGCTACGTTTGATAACTTCGTGGCTGCGACTACGGTTGGGAAGACGCAGACGTTGCATCTTTCGGGTGCTGCTAATGCCGACGCTATGACTGCTGTGGGCTTGTTGTCGCTGACTGATATTGAATTCTCCGTCGATTCTGCGATTGATGGGCTGCAGGGGTTGACGGCGAGACCGGTCACGGTCAGCAACTTGGATGTGAATCATGGGTTCCCAGATTATCTTCTCATCCGGGTCGACAGTGCCATCTTCAATCCGAGGTGAGGATTAATTTGATACCTGTCTAGTGTTGTTGACTTGGTCATGTTCTCACAGTAACCTTACCATCGGCACTGGTGACGTGGCCTTCGGATTACAATTCCTGTACGAGAAACCGATTTACTGCGATGTAAAGTTATTGACTAGTAACTTTAGGGATCAAACGATTGGCGCCGTTGATCTTGTATGTCCACCAGATGAATTCATTTGTGCTATGCGCTGATAATCTTCCAGAACAATTTGATCATTTTACCCGGAAATGTGTCCTACCCGACAGGTGCGCGTTGTCTTTTCTCGCGTTGCCTGTACTCAACGAGGCATTTGCAGATGTGCATTACGTTCCTCAAGGTGGGGCCGTGGCCGCAGGTCGCACCCTCCTCCAAAACTTCCTTCAAGGCATCAATTCCGCCACCACGATAGCCGGGTCCACTGACTCTACGCCGATACTCTCGTTACAGTCAGCGTTATCTCAAATCAAACTGACACCTGTCGTTATTCCAGCATTGCGCCAGAACTTGATTACCAGTGCCTCTCTGACATTCCCAATTAACATTTTGCAGACGGGCATCGCGTCTTCGACCTTCACGCTAGCCAACCCGTTCACTGCCAGCATTAATCTCCTCCGAGTTGGCGCGACTGCAGTCTTCCACGGTCTTACTCTAGGAACAATCGAGAACGTGGATTTGTCTTCCTCTCCCATCCATGCGGATGGCCATAGCAATGTTACGTCGCAGAGTCTGCCGTTGCAGTTCAACTTGGACCCGGCGACCATCATACAGCTGTTGATCATATCTGCTCAGGGGCACAATGTCGATCTGGGACCGTTGGTGCACTTATTTCAAATTGTTCTGAATAACCCCAGCGCACATACGACGGTAAGGATGGGTGATCCCTTTGAATGATCTGACTCTTACATTGTGATTGATCAACCAGGTCACGACAACTATAGACACATCGGCCCCCACATGTGTCAGGTATGTCCTATATTTACGACTTGAATTTGGACTCGCTTGGGCTGATATGAAGTCTTCTACAGTGGTCATCAGTTCGATGTTACTGGAGCGATTTTAAAGGCTTTGCAAGGCCTCAGAGTAGATTTGGTCATTGACTCTGGCGTCAGGTTGGATGACTGTGAGTGTCCTCCGTTTAATCCACGATCACTAACTGACCCCATCATACTAGTCGCCACCGACTTGGCCTTTAACCAGACGAATGTACCTGCCTTCGTAAGTCTCGTTGGTCCGGGTCCACGATGAAGGTTTATTGACGGTTCGTTCTAGACCGACAACACAGCACTGTTTTTAATCGGTGCAGTCGCTGCGCCCATTGCGCAGAATCTCGTAGATGGTGCAGTTCTGACGTTTTCTCAGGCTAATATCACGTCCGTTTCTCCTCTTTGACTTTTTCTCTGCGTCTGATCTCGATTTCGAAACATTAGGAACATCACAAACGAAGGCTTTGATCTGTCGTTGCGTGGGTCCTTGACCAATGTTGGGCCCCTCGACGCCCTTATCACTTTCGTTGATCCATTGACGTGGGTTGAATGTCTGTTCAATGTCAAGTTTTCGCCCTGATTGAGCTGATTCTAGTGTTAACTGGCAAGGCCAAAATATTGCGATCATTGCTCTCCCCCCGGTCTGTGCAGCGGCAAATACTGGAGTGTCGGATTATCAAACATCGGCCCGGCTGACTATCACTGACCTCTCCCAGTATAAACCGTCCCCCAATTTCTGTTTGATATTCAAATTGATGTTACTTGTCAGGTTTACTTCCTTTGCAACGTTCATTCTTCATAACCCCAGCTTTACTTGGACGATATCCACGCCAAATCTTCGTCTTGATGCATTGGGGACTATCTTCGACCACGTTGTGCTAAGCAAAGACGTTTCTTTCAAGGCTTTCAACGGACTTCCCGGCCTTAGCATCAGCAACTTCCTACTTCCGAGGGACGATCCAGCCGGTGGGATAGAAATTGACACCGACGCTCTCATTCCTTCTGCAGCGCGTGGGTGGACATGCGTGTATTCTTTGACATCAGATTGGCTAATTAGATGATACAGAACTCGGTATCGATTTGGGTACCGTAGGATTCGAGGCATTTTTCGAGAACACCTTCGTTGGGCGTAAGAATGTCTTGTCTTCTGTGCACAAACACTGACAACTTTTTTATGATACAGCTCTTTCGGGGAGGAATTTATTCCTGTCGGCTAACGCAGTCACCAAAACTCACCTTACTGGCCGTATCGTTCCTCAGAGTGGCTCCGATTTGAACACAATAGGCACTCTGTTCTCGCAATTTTTAGCTGGTAACAACCAAACCTTGACTGCCAGGGGAGATTCGGTTCAGCCTGACGGCTCTAGTCAACCCGTGACCTGGCTCAGTGATGCATTCAAGACCCTCTCGCTAGATGTTGTGCTTCCTGGCCAGAAGTTCCAGGTCATTAAGTCAATCGCCTTGTCGGATTTAAGCATCACCATGCAGACGCCAGATCAGGCTTTCACGCCACTGGCTAGCTCTAGTAATACTCTGGCGACATACAAAAATCCCTTCGGATTCTCTCTGCAAGTGGTTGAAGCCGGGGAGGATATCACTTTGAGTTTTGGAGGTGCTGATGCTGCAGAGGTAAGAAAATTTCATCTACGACCGCCATAATGATATTGAAAATTTCGCAGCTTAAACTTGCCAAAGTACCCGCTAACGGTGGAGTGTCAACTGGGAACGTGGCTGATCTCGCTATAGCGTTCCATAATCAGCCTCTGCAATCATTAAATGATGCCGCTTTCGAAGCACTGTTTTCCGCCGTTACGCTCAAGGATTCGGTCGCACTGGGATTGAAAGGAACCGCTGATGTTGTTGCCCGAACTACGATCGGCGATGTTCCCATTGTCGGTATTGCTTTCAATGTACCCTCAAGTCTCACGGGTGTGTCACCATTAGTGTTACAATGTCAGTTCATTGACTGCCCCCCATATTCAGGCATCAACGGATTCGGTGGGACAGCGGCCTTGAGCAATGTTTCTGTCACTGGTAGTGGAGGGAATGGAGGTAACCAATTTGTCGTTTCCCCTCTGATGACTGGCCTGCAAAATCCATCCAATGTTTCTTTGCAAACGGTGGTCATCGCACTTCCCGTGATTTTCAAGGACGTCATGATTGGACGCGCAGCCATCAACGTAGGTTAACGTATTCACCCTGTCCGACGCATATGACCTGGAGCAATTATTTTAGCCGTTCAATCTTACTCCGGGAGAAAATGTTATCCCGGCCGAATTCCGTTATGAGCCCGAGAACGCAAACGATACTGTTGCACAGGTGTGATATACTCTGATTGTTCCACATGGCCAGAAAATGATTGCATACGACAGAGCTTCCTGTCCGAATTCGTTCAAACTGGTGACACCTTAGCATTGACGATCAAAGGAGATTCTGCTAGTACGCCGTTTGCATCTTTGCAGCCTGCTCTCTCTGGACTCCAGTTATCGGCCAATTTGAAGGGTAAGCGACGTAACATTCTGAGACTATCTTATCCGATCAACATTTCACCTCGTGCCTAGGCATGAATGCACCTCCCATCATCACGCATGTCCATGTGACGATCACGCTCGAGACGCTCGTTACGAATTTTGTCACAATTGATTTCGATGCAAGTATCATCGTTATACTCCGAGAAATAGACTCATCCGGTTAAATAGATCCACAATCCACTCGACACAGATTTGGTCATCGAATTTGTACAAGTCGATGCTGGTGTCCATGGAGAAACCTTTGCCCACTTCGACCAATCGTTCAGTAATTTCGTGATTCCGCCAGGGCAGACTGTTAACAGTGGTAACGTTCCAAATGTCCTGCTCACTAAGGGCACTATCGCTTCCCTTGAGATCGTCCCAATGGGCATACTTGACATATTTACGGTGTCTACAACACGGTATGTCGTCCTTATGTGCGTCTATTTAAATGCTCACTGATTATCCATTTGCCTTCAGACTTGGCCTAGGCGGCTACCAAGTCCCATGGCTCCATCTCTCACAATTAAGTGTCCCGACACAGTACGATGTCTCACTCTCCGCACTCTCACTCCCTCTAGGCGCGGCCGCATCCATTAATTCTACGTCCGCCAGCCTTATCATTTCCGGCACAACATCGTCATTGGCTTCCCAAGAACCAACGGTCACTCCCGCCCTGACATCAATGCCAATTTTACCGCAGGGGATATCCCCCTCTCCAGACAGCGCAGCCTCGCAGAATCCTGAAACGGTCAGTAACCCAGATGATTTTAAGGCTCCGCCGATTTCGCTGAAGCCAAATACAGACGTCTCTCAGTTACGCGTAACTGGTGAGAGACGACTAGTTACGGCGAACACATGGTCTTTTCTGACGCGTCTGGACAATGATAATCGCACGAGCTTTCAAGTTGCACCTTATTGTTATTTTATTTCGTTTTCATTTTTTTTGCAAAAGTATCACCCCTTTGCACTTATTCCCCTTGGAATTCACACTGTGGTCGTCTTCTTAGCTCTTCGAAGTTGTTTTTTGTGGTTTCATACATTCCACATGTTATTTCGTAATTACCCAATCGATAAAGGGTTTCATGAGATTGCAATCTTCTACATAAGGTCGGGTTTCCAAGGAAGTTATCATCCAAAGTATCAAGTAGGCTAGATTTCATCGTGGCTTCGGACTCCATTGGCAGACCCGCGTTTTTGAGTTTGTGAGTGGATCGGAATGTTCCACGCGCCAAATTTGCAAAAACACTTCTCCTGGTTCTCCTTCTCCGAGCCTTCTCCGAGTCTTCCAAGTCAGAGCATTCAAGTTCAAGGATCGGGTTGCATTGTGCTCCTTGCCTGCTTCTTCGGGTGAATCATGGGGCTTGATGGATACCTTTTCTCTCCGCCGTGCTGGCGGATTCCAGGATAGCCCACACAAAGGCCGAGTGATGAAGTATTTTCACCGCCTTCCTGACAAGTTTGCCCGTAACGACGGTTGATCTGTCCGTTGTGGGACGAATCTGCGAGGCGGCTCGCGTGGTCAGGTATGCTATACAACCCGCACAAAAACGGGAAAAAAATAAACAAAACTTTATCGAAACTGACCACATCCACCAGGTCGGACAACTGACCTTGTCATCTAACCGACCTCTGATCTGTTGTCCAGAACAAAGGTTCTGCTTTGAGAAGTCTGGACTGTGACAGGGTGAGTTACCACTCAATTGACTGGGGTGTGCTCCTTCTGATACTGAATGCATTTTTGTAGATCCTCAATCAAAGTTTAGTGTTTCCCCAGGCAGGGACGTTTGCAAATTTGGCTCTCCTTTGAAGCCTGGATTCATTGTATCAGTGAGTGAGTGGATATATAATCGTACATTTTCTTGAAATCTGACTTGAAAGGACGTGGATACGAAATCTATCAGAATAATGTCGGCTCTCGTCGTGAATTCTCAGGAAATCGCCGTAACCTCCTACATTTACGGAACTATTGCACAAGGGGATGTTGACCTCGTCTGGCACGTGTTCCCGCCGATAACGCGACTACCACCTGAACTAGTTTGCGAAGTATTCCTTCATTATCTTTTGGCCAACACAGACGGTTTACGCACACCGAATAAAATTCCGCTACTTTTGAGCCAGATATGCGGGTTCTGGCGTAGGATCGCAATATCGACTCCGTGGCTGTGGTCTTCACTCACAGTGTCGGTCTACCCCAATTACTGCAGCCCAGACATCACACTGTTGGATGCTTGGTTAGACCAATCTGGTTGCTGTCCGTTGTCCCTTGCGCTCACTTATCATGCTGATTTGGCGGTTAACGTGAAGCAATCACTCCAAGAACCCTTGAACGACATCCTCGCAATTTTCCGATCACACATCTGTCGCTGGAAACACATGTACCTATCACTCCTCGACATCCATCCCGATCACATATTCCCACCAGAATTTTCATTTGCTCCGGATGGTGCGCCGCTTTTGGAAACAGCTCACATGTTCGTCCCCTTCTCTTGGCATGGTCAGACAGCCTGGCTGGCTTCTGTCTTTGAAGATGCCCCTCGATTTTACGGTTTCACTGGCGGTCCCGCCGGTATCATTCCAATGTTGGCAATCCCTTTCGTTCAATTAACCCACATTGATCTAGATGCTGCATTATCTGTTTGCGATTGCATAAAGATTTTATCTCAGACTCCAATCCTGGTGGATTGCAAGTTGCGCAGTATAATATTTCGAAACGAACTGCATCCTGGCCCGTTGGTTCAGCTCCACTGGTTGCGCTCGCTGTACATCTCAACACACTTGCACCTCGCGTCGCTCTTTGACCGTTTGTTGCTACCCGCCTTACATCACTTCACTATACATACCTTCGGAAAAGAAGCTGGCCACCTCAGGCCCGCGTGGCCGCAATCGCAGTTCACAGCCTTGCTTTTGCGATCCTCCTGCTCTATTTCGACCTTCGATGTCCGTAATTCAATCACCACCAGTGATAATTACGTAGAATCCCTGAAGCTTCTTGGCTCCCTCGTTGACCTTACCATCTACGAAGATGGATTGGTCACCGCCAATCTCACAGATGAGGTTCTGGCTCTCCTGACGCATAACGAGGCAACTTCCAGCTTGTGTCCAAAGCTTGAGCGGATCCAGCTTCATAAATGCATCTCTGCGACAGATGGTGCCGTTGCCGATATGGTCCTGTCACGGTGCAGGGCTCATTCTGGACTATCGGATGAACCCTCATCTCATCTTTCTCGCCTGCAGCACGCCAAAATTGGGCTTCCGCGGGGTCACCTAGAAGATATACGAAGATTGCAGGGATTGAGTCAGGAAGGAGTGGTACAGATTCACATCGAAGATCATCGAGAACAAAAAATAGAACGTTGGTGGACGTAGATGACTACGCACGCTGGAATTGACGAGAACCACGAGGTTGACCGAAGATGAGCCTCCCATGACGATTATTCTTATCCGAGCTCTGCGTCGTAGCGGGTAAAAGGATCCCACTACACCTCGATTCGCTAGATTTATTTAGCCCTCCTGACCCTAGTTTGTCTTGATATGCTCTTGGTGTCAGTCTATGATGTGCAAATAATGCTATCTCACATGAAAAACACGTTCCCTCGCCCGCTCTTGCGTCATCCATGTCAAGACCCGGTTGTCCCACAGTGCTATAAAGAGGAAGATACATCAACACGCTTGTTCACAAAGAAAGTTTGTCCAAAGCCAACCCGAGGTACCAGGCGTCCACTTGAAACGAACCTGTATGGCGGGATCCCATTCATAAGTATCCCGCAGGTAAGCCAAGGTATGGTTATACGAGTCTGATTGCCCAAGGTATTGAAAATGAGGCATACCTCATCATTCGTCAAGCAATGAGCTCTGATTACATCACGGTCGAAGTCTGGGGTGTCAGAGGTGGTATTATTAGGTTGAGTGACACCCCAACTAGAAGGTTGATCGGAATGGACAAAATCTGAATGCCGTGCTATAGACCGAAAATCAGCACTGGGATCTTGATATCATGTGCATACTGCATACGGGAAGGCCCGCCTGGTTGCCAGAAAATCGGCGTTCTACTGTCTTGAACCTGGAGATCAGGCCCGATGACTGTTACTCCTGGAACACCAGGCAATTGCGCCACCTGCGGGTGACCACCGGTAATTCGATACCGCTCCTCGAGGAGCAGAAGTGACTCGGGAGATAGGTCTTGATCACGGAAAAATACCACACTTCGTTCAGCGATCAACAACCCAAGCTCGTCTTTCTGTTTGTCTGTCAGCTGCGAAAGTTGAATGCCGTGAAGCTCCGTCCCGACGTAACTGTTTTGACACAGTCAGAACAGACACGAGCATTCACATTAGACGAAGACCTACCGAGTTAAATGTATGACGTTTGTGCAGGCACCGAAGAGTACGTTCTTTTCTGGGTCTGGACGACCGTATCGATCACTGTGCACGAATGGGCATGGCATGAGCTACCGTCTGGTAATTGATGAGAAAAGTTTACCTGTATCCGTTATGTCGCGTACTACCGTGAGGATAGGCTGCAGTGTCGGGTTGCAGACGGGAAGTAGCATTTCTATACGCAGCAGGTGTTTTCGCAGCGGTGAATGCCATCCCGTTGGCTCGATATACTGGCAAGCTGATATATGTAGCGTAATAACCTGCCAGTGGTACGAGACTTCCTGAAACTTTGATAGTCACCCAGGGCCGGGATCTGACATGAAGGAACGTGTGCGCGGTGGTCTTGTACCGTTTGTGGGTCGATAACGGCTGCCAA
>QLPF01009360.1:0-11652 GCA_003314045.1 Hygrophorus pudorinus | reverse complement strand
CATATATACCACTTGTGATGTGTTGGATGAGGAGAATTTACAGCAGAAGAAGCGAGCAGAAGAAGCGAGAGCTGTCATTGGTCCAGGTTTGTTGGTCATCCAAAAGCTGAGTCTGATGTTGACAGTCAGCATGGCAGATGGACAGAAAATGCACATGCCCACCTCAAAGCCGAGGCCGACCATCATCGACTACAGGCGGTCCCAGTGTATTGCCAATACAGACAAGGCTGAAACCAAAGCCGAGGGTGAAGTCAACCATCGACATCACCAACAGCAATCAGGTGGGACCAGGCATGGTGGAGAAAGTGATACCAGCAGCATGGAATGAGTCCATGCTGATCTTGATGACCAAGGCTGAGTTGCAGGAGGGCATCATTACTCCCCCACTCTGTGACAAGGCCCCAAGTGAGGCGACAAGCAATGTGTCCTATTTGTCTCAGATCTCAATCGTCCCAGCCCTTGTGGATCTTCAAAGAGCTTTGCAAGTCTACCGGGTACTTTTGTCACAATTTCTATTCTTAAACAACCGTGCTAACAGCCTTTCCCCACAGCCATCGGTCGTCACAACAGTCTTACAAGCCGAGATGGCTAACTTGGTCATATGCCGAGAACCACCTGCCAACGAAGATGTTTGAAAACCTTGACACCTGGAAAAAGATTATTGGCTGGTTCCTATCATCACCTCATCTGACCGATGATCATAAGGCAACAATGAATCATGCGACTGTAGAGCTGTGGACCTTGGGAATGGGAATGATCATCCAGGAACTGATTCGGATATATCAGGTTCGGGACCATGACGACGTGGACAAATACTGACTGTGACTCCGAGGTTTCGAAAGTTTGTGACTGTGACATGGGTGACTCTTCACTCTCTCAGCTCACAGTGCATTACAGTAATCACAGCTGTTGACTGGGTTCAAGTTGATCTGGAGCTACTATAATTTCATACCTTTACTCTTCAAGTGGCTTGATGCAGTGTGTATCTTCACAGCTGTTGACTTACTGCCTATGTCAGTACTGGACCTGGGTCCAACTTCTAACCAAATCGCCATGCCCATTACTCACGAGGAATCACAGCACATTATCCACACAGCTGTTGAACTCCTACTTCAAGTCTTACCAGCATGGTGAGTCCTTTCCTTCCCCTCAAGTCGTCATACCTGTTTACTTACAAGGAATCACACTGCATTAGCTTCTGCTGTTGAACTATCTACACTGGCCTTGTACTGGACCATCCTCCACTCCCATTTACTTACAAGGAATTGCAGTGCGTTATCTACACAGCTGTTGATGTGCTATCTACATCGACCTGGTACTAGACCATCTGGGTCATTTATAATCAAATTGCCACCATGGCAGGAATGCATCTGCTGCTTCAGACCATGCTGCTGTAATGTCACTATCTGTGAATATTACCAATGAACTTATCACTGGTGGGCTCTTGACACTCATGTTGTACCTATGGTTCAATCACCCATTTACTCACAAGCGATCGCAGCACATTACCCACACAGCTGTTGAACTCCTACTTCAAGTTTCACCAGCATGGTGAGTTCTTTCCTTCTGCTCGAGTTGTCATACCTGTTTACTTACGAGGAATCACACTCATTAGCTTCTACTGTTGAACTATCTACACCAGCCTTGTACTGGACCCTCTGCTCCCATTTACTCGTGAGGAATCACAGCACATTATTTACACAGCTGTTGGTCCCCTCCCTACCGTGATCTAAACCGACCTAGTACAACTAGTGGACCATCCAATTCGCTTCTAATCAAATTGCCACACCCTTCTACCCACGAGGAGTTGCAGCACATTATCTTCGCAGCTGTTAACTTACTGCCTACACTGGCTGGACTTGGGCATGACTTCTAATCAAATCGACACACCCATTGCTGATGAGCAATGGTGGCAGGTTATTCATGCAGCTGTTGAACTCTTACTTCAAGTTTCACCAGCCTGGTCCCCTCCCTTCTGCTCGAGCCGTCATACCTGCTTACTCATGAGGAATCAATGATGTATTATCTTCTGCTGTTGAACTACTTACCCCGCCCTTGCACTGAACTATCCTTCACTTCGGGGAATCGCAGCGCATTATCTATACAGCTGTTGACCTCCTGCCTAATGTGATTGAAGCCGACCTGGTACTGCTAGTGGACCATCCAATTCACTTCTAATTGAATTCCCATGCCTGTCTACTCACCGGGAGTTGCAGTGCATTATCTATGCTGCTGTTGATATACTACCTACACCCACCTGGGACCCATCTCACTTCTAATCAAATCGCCACACTCATTTACTCATGTGTGTTATCTATGCAGCTGTTGGCTATCACGATCGTCCTTCACTTGTCACAATCGAGGCATCACAGCTATTGATGAGCTACTTGCCACCAGCCTTAGTTCCACTTTATGCCCGAGTCAGTTTTTGCTGAGAACTCGAGCTATGGCAGTCATGTTTGCCTGTGCAGGCAGTGTTTCTCGCATTTCAGCCCATTCAGCAAATGCAAGACATCAGGTCACAGTACTACCGACACATCTGCTACTTTCTGCCCTTGGCAAATCTCCCATTGGCTGCCTAACTCAGAGTTTCCTGGAGAGTTGTTGGGTGTAGCTATGGTGTGTGAACAGCCACTGACCCCATCGGTCCTAGCAAACTAACAGCATGTTGGTGCCGAGGGAGGCTCAAAGTTGACAAGCCTACTTCCAGCCTGAGTATTCTAGTTGTAGTCTTTTGTTGGCACCCCGTAGTAGGCTAGCATGGGACTATTGTGCAGGATGCAAAATCCTTGCAAAATTGCTGGTAGGTTATTCAGATTTTGCAGCCTGTGTTGCCATGGATATTATGTGATGCGGAAATCTCTAGTCAGCCATCATAATCGTTACCTATGAGATGGTCAGGATGAGTAATCTTCATACTAGCAACACTCCATATTGCCAGTGATAGCATACCGTTTAGTATGGTCCTTGGGGGGTTGTCCACATCGTCAATGTCTTCTACTGTTACACCACCAGTTTTTTGTGCTTGCTGGTGTCTCCTTTACTGGTAGGTTCGGGTGGGGGTAGCTTTGTTTGCTTCAGCCTCGCACACAATTTGTTGTTGAGTGTTGCATTCCTTTGCATCACAGTGGGATTGGAGTTCTATTTCTCCCATGTTGTCAATGTCAGTAAGACGGGTTGACGGGTTCCGTAAATGTTTTGCCATGCTGAGCGACTTCTTGACGGATTTGGGTGTTGAGCCCTGGTATGTTGGTGTTGCTGGGATTGAAACTTTTGCTGCTATACAGTACTAAAAGCCATGGCTTCGGCCACCGGCTCAGGCTTTCAAAGTCCGCAGGCCAGTGTTGAGTGATAGCTGACCATGTTCATTATATATACCTAATAGACGATGTGAGTTGCACCTCAGCTTCAACAGAAGTGTGTTATATGAATGTAATGTACCTAATAGACAACGTGAGTCTGGTACAAAGTAAGTAAGACGAAAGTAAAACAAGTTTAATGGGAATACTCACTGCGCCTCAGCTTCAACAGAAGTGTGAGGGCAGTGTACTACGAAGCGGCAATATATATACTATGTATGACTGTCATGTGTCTGCTGAAACATCAGTATAAATAAATGTAACGGAAAATAAAAGGGTAAATAGTGAACTCGGGCATGATAGAAACAGGTGTCATATCACATGACCTAGTTGATCAATTCCGAGTCCGGAGACTCTGATCTGCTTGTCTATTCCAACACTCCCCCTCAAGCAGGTTCGAGGGTTCAGAGTCCTAGCACGTCACGGAACGACATGAATTTCGGGGTGGGGAGAGGTTTGGTGAAGATATCAGCGACATTGTCAGCTGTTGGAATGTAAGTCAGCTTCACAGTCTCGTTTTCGACTGCTTCCTGGATGAAGTGGTAGCATATGTCAATATGTTTAGATCGTGTGTGGAACTTATTGTTCTTGGCCAACACAATTGCACTCTGATTGTCAGAGTAAAGGAGAGTAGGATTTGAGAACTTTACGGTAAGCTCTCCAATGAACTCCCTTCCCCAGAGTATTTCTTTGAGCGAGTGCATTTGCCCAATATATTCTGACTCCGTGCTGGAAAGCGCCACGACAGGTTGCTTCTTCGAGCTCCAGGTAACTGTGTCGACTCTGATTTTCATGGCATAGCCCGATATTGAATGTCGATCCGCCTGCAATGCCCAATCGGCATCAGTGAATACGACCGGATGAGCTTCGCTGTCGCCTCCGAACATCAACCACAGATCCCTCGTCGTGTTAAGGTAAGCAATAACTCTCTTCAATGCTTCCCAATGTGCCTTCCCTGGGTTCTGAACAAATTGTGATAGTATTCCAACCTGGAACACGACATCAGGCCAGGTTACCATAGCCAGCCACAAAACATGCCCGATGGCTTCGGCATACAGTATGTGATGCATTTCGAGAGCTTGGGTAGGTGTGGAAGGAGATTGTTCTTTGGTTAGCCCTTGTCTGGGTAATGCGGGAAGATTAGTGGGCTTAGTGTTCTGAAGGTTGAACTTCGTCGCCATTGCTTGGAGGTAAGCTCCTTGATTGATAGATATTGTTCTGGCATTCCGGTCGCATCTGACCTCAAATCCCAGGAACCACTTCAACTCGCCCATGTCAGAGATGGCAAAGTATCGTGCGAGGTTTTGTTTGAAGTCGATGATGGCTTTGAGAGGTGAGCCTGCTACTGCCATATTGTCAGTAGCAACGGCGATGATAATTTTTGCATGCTTAGTGTTGATGAAGAAGACAGAATGATTGATGCTTGAATGCAAAAAGGCTAGGTTGTAGAAGGCTGCTGCAAGTTGTTTATACCACTTGTGTCCGGCTTGTTTAAGGCCGTACAGTGCCTTTTGTAACTTACAAACCTTTCCTTCTTCGCCAGGCTTAAGCACACCTTTCAGTGCCACCATGTAAACTTCTTCCTTCAGCTCAGCATTGAGGTAAGCGCTCTTTATGTCGACTTGATGCAATTCCCAGTTATTGCATGCTGCAAGGGCAAGCACAACTCGAATCAAGGGCATTTTTGCTGCTGACAAAAAAGTTTCCGTGTAATTTACACCATAGGTTTGCTTGTGACCACCTGCAACAATTCGAAGTTCCCGTGAGACGATGTTATCGTCTCCATCGGGCTTCTCCCTGAAAACGAAGGAGTGCAGGATTATGGGTTTACTGTCAGGCCGGTTGACGATTTTCCAGGTACACAATTTTTCCAGTTGGCCAATTTCATATTTCAAAGCAGCTTCCCACTTGGCGGCATGGGGACCTCGGAGTGCTTCGTTCATTGCCCATCGATCCTGCAAGTGCATACACCGGGTCTAGCTGACTTTCATCAGTACTTTCACTCCACAGATTTTCTCCCCCTTGTTTGACATTTCCGCCAGCATAGTACACATTGCACGTGAACATGGCATCATAGGCAAGTGCCGAATCATTGGTAATACCTTCAGCAAGGTTCCTGTAACTGCCGGGGGGGCAATCTAGGACACATCCCACGGCCAAGACCGGGTTCTGCTTCCGGAAGAATGTCATGAGAGCAAGAAGGCTTAGGTGATACATCTTTGACTTCGACGGCTTCTGTGGGTGTTTCCGGATCAGCAGGGTCAGGTGAGCTTTCCTTTATCTTCACAACATCGAGTTGGATGAACTTATCCTTCTCCCCCTCATTCAGTACGTCGTCAGGAATAAGAACCGATTCGTCAGGTAACAATTGTAGGTCATTGGGGTTGAAAACAATGTCGCGCTTGACACTAACTGACCGCTTTTCAGGCTAGTAAATCCGGTAAGCCTTGCTTTCGGAGTCATACCCCACAAAGCAGCCCTTTCATGCTCGAGCATCAAGCTTACCAGCAGCAAGGTCCTTGACATATGCAGCAGCACCAAATTCCTGGATGCCGGAGAGGTGAGGTTTGACTCCCTTAGACATTTTGTAGGGCATCTTGCCGTTGAGGGCTCGTGTCGAGGAACAGTTTTGCAGCCATACACTGTGAAGCATAGCTTCTCCCTAGAGGAATTGCAGCAGGCTGGAGGCCAAAAGTAGGGCTCGAGCATGTTCAGCACAAGTTTGCATACCATGTTCAGACACGCCATCTTGCTGTGGAGAGTCATGGACTGTGAGTTTGCATTTGGTCCCTTTACCATCAAGGTGAGCATTGAATTCATTACTTAAAAACTTTCCCCCTCGATTGCAACACATGACTTTGATTTTTGCTCTGTTGTGTTGCATTTCAATGAGGTTCTCATCCTTTTTGTAGGTTTGCAGGGTCTCACTTTTCTTAGTGAGGAAGTAAATTTCGACTTCATGTGAATGGTTGTTGGTCTGACATGCGGCATATGACCTTCTGCCAAGAGTTTTGACTGCGGCAGGCCCCCACAGGTCCTAGTGGACCCTTTCACCAAATTGAGTTGCTCTGGTCTGAGATTCCTTCGGGAACAGCTTTTGCATGGCCTTAGCCTTTGCACATGGCTCACAAAATTCCTCTTTGGAGTCGGCATCAATTTCTATACCAGTAATCAGCCCTCTGGAGACCATGTGCTTGACTGCAGAGCAGGCCGCATGGCCAAGCTTTCGGTGAGCTTCCATCAGAGTCATCTTTGTTACAGCAGCGTTGGCATGATCAAATTCGGCTTCCTTTGCCTCGGCTAATTGATACAGCCCATGAGATTCCAGGATTCTTGCCATGATGTGGCCCTTTGTATGGGTGATGACCGCATGTGAGGCTGTAAAGGTTACTCCTTTGGTGACCTTTGCAATACGGCTAACCGAGATAAGGGTAAAAGCCATCTATACAGTCTTCAAGTAGGACTGGAGTCATTGACTTTCCATTTGGCAGGTTCAATTGCACATCCCCCTTTCCGACAGCCTTAAAAGTACGTCTGTCGGCCGTTTTTATTTGACACGTGATCGCCTCATAGTTCCAGAATTCAGACTTGTGAGGGGAAAAGTGTCGGCTAGCACCACTATCTAGGATGGCATCTACTTTGGAGTCATCGGGGTTTAATGTCGCAGCTACGGCTTGGTAGTCAGACGTGCAGACAAAGGCGAATAGATTGCTCAAGTTGTCCGTCTTCGCAACGTTGGCCAAGTCGGTTTTAGGCTTGACCTTCTTTTGATTAGGACCTTCGCCTTCCTTGCCACCTCCCAGCACCCAGCAGTTATCCTTTGTATGTCCCTGTTTCGAACAGTTATCACATTTTGGATGTCCTTTATTATTTTATACATTCTTTTTACTGCCTTTCTTCCCAGATGCCATTCCAGCTACCATAGCAGCTTCACTCTTGGCTTTGCTGCCTTTAATAGCACGGTGTTTGGCCTCTTGAAGGAAGATAGCAAGAAGGTTGTCGGGAGCTATTTGGTTTCATGGTCGTTTCGACAGTTTGAACGGTAGGACAATAGGACTCGGGCATGGAGGATATAATTATACTGACATAGGTCGAGTCTGTAACTGGGGAATTCGTGACACATAGGTGCTCGCATAATTGAGTCATCGTCTCAAAGTGACTCTGGACTTCAGAGAGGTGAGTCTTCACGTCTGATGAATGCATGCATTTGATTGTTTGCAATTGATTTAGGACGTCGACTTGGTGCAGTGAGCTTTTTGTAGTTGCATCGTGTGTTACTGCATCCCACATGGCTTTCGCTGTGGTTAGGTGCAGGACCTTCTGAGAGAGGTGCAGCGAGGTGGACAAGAGGATGAGGTGTTGAGCTAAGTACTCCTTTTGCTCGTATTCCGTCAATCACTTCTCCTTCACCTCTAACTGTTCGTCAGTTGCAGGTACATCCGGGTTTGTAGATACCATGGGTACATCATTAACCATGACATATGCAACAGGCGGTTTGGCACGGCCTTCGAGATGGGCAACCAACCCCTTCGAGCCCATAGCACGGTGAGCACGCGGTTTGTAATTGGCCCAGTTGGTTCCGTCGTCATGGAGTTTGGGGATCACAAGGGAGGTCGAATTGGAGGTAAGTACCACATCTGTCATAGCTTGTCCGGGGGTCATAACCTGTTGAGTGATAGCTGACTGTGTTCGTTATATATACCTAATAGACGATGCGAGTTGCGCCTCAGCTTCAACAGAAGTGTGTTATATAAATGTGATGTACCTAATAGACGACACAAGTCTGGTACAAAGTAAGTAAGACAAAAGTAAAACAAGTTTAATGGGAATACTCACTGTGCCTCAGCTTCAACAGAAGTGTGAGGGCAGTGTACTACGAAGCAGCAATATATATACTACATATGACTGTCATGTGTCCGCTGAAACATCAGTATAAATGAATGTAACGGAAAATAAAAGGGTAAATAGTGAACTCGGGCGCGATAGAAACAGGTGTCATATCACATGACCTAGTTGATCAATTCCGAGTCCGGAGACTCCGATCCGCTTGTCTATTCCAACAGCCAGGCCATAAGCCATGGAAAGCCGTACCCACGGCCCGGGCCCGGCCTGGCCTGTTGAGGCCAGAGCCGGCACATCACCAGGCAGAGCCATGGATTGTGAAGCTATATTACAGCTTTCAAGACCATGATAACCTTTACCTGGTCAGTTTGAGTATATTTCCATGACATAAGTAACTGATTTCATTCTGATTTCATTTCGGTCTCATTTTGTTATCGAAATGTCAGGTCCTGGAGTTTATGGGCGGGGGCAATCTTCTCAACCTTCTCAAGGATTCACTCGTTTTCATGTCGCTGAGGTGGGAACCCTCCACCTTACATCTAACTCGCATTTACTTGGTATGTAGATGGTCCTCGCAATCTAGTCTTGTCACGAACACAGATTTATTCACCATGACATCAAACCTGATTTGAGTAGTAGGCAGGTTATTTTTTTGTGATCGTCACTATCTTATCGCTGTAGAACTTTCTATTTGATCCCGATGGTCACATTAAGCTCAGCGACTTCGGGCTTGCGTGAGTTCCCAGTTCTCAATAAGCTCCAGTTGCTCAGCGCTCAGCATTCTCATACTATTCCTTATGTTTGTCACAGCACCGGTCTCCATTGGGCTCACGATGTATAGTCATGTGACCCAAGCTGTGTTTTCATTCTGCTACATCTATTGCACAAGCATGGAATCGACCTGGAAGATAGCTGGAATATCCATCAGATGCGGCAGGAAGACCAAACGGATGTATCCCATGGAAGTGGAACTCCTCATGGGCAGCGGCGAGGGTCAGGGTGCTGTCTTCACATGGCGGGAGAAACACTGTCGTAAGGTCATTTGTTTGTTCTCAAGCTCAATTTTGACTCTGGCAATGAACATTTAGCTAGCCTATTCTGTGTAAGAGTTCCCAGCTTGCCACTATCTCAATCCCTTATACTGATCACCCTCGGTCCAGATATCTGTGAACTGATTTTTCAAGTCCGTGTTCCAGACGGTATTCAAATATCATAGCTCATGATGTCCAAAGAAAGTCGATCGATTTTTTTCGCTTCGGCACTCATTGAAGCCAAACATAAAGCTCAACCGTGACTCTCCCAGCTCCACCACGTCCTTGAAAACTTTGCCAATTACATGTGAGAAATCCTTCAGGTCTCTTACTTGTGAAATGAAAACTAATGGTACGCGGCGATGACGATACGCTGACCACTGGCAAGTTTCGACCTGGAGATTCCAACTGAGTGACCTTGGCTGGACGTCGTGCATCGCAGCGTGTATAACTTACATCCTACTACCAGTGCGGTTTACCCGGACAGCTTGCCACCGTCTCAGGACCGGCACTGCAATAATGGTATCGCCGACATAATCCAACGATTAGCCCTATCCCCACTCGCAATGGCACGAACCATGACAGCCGACCTTTGAGAATGTTTTTCAACAGTTCCAGCCTTGCCCCACCCTTAGGTGGCCAGACCAGTGTTCAGTCAGTCCGCCCAATGTTTCCCAGAGGTTATACAACTCCGAGAGGGCAGATGTGCGACCTTTTCGGTGTCACGTATGAGGCTAGCGTTTCTGCACTCCGAGCACCGTACCGTCTCCACGGCCACATGCGAGGGTCTTGATCAACAAAAGCTAAACACATGTGTACTTTGCGTTCGAGCATATACGACATCATATGAGGAGAGCAAAGTAAGCCTGGATAAGCGTCTGAATTTGGTGTTATAGACGAAGGCTGAAATAATCCACCGATTAGCCCCATCCTCACTGGCAATAGCATGAATCATGGCAGCCGACCTTTGAGAATGCTGTTCGAAAGTCTCAGCCTTGCCCCACCCTTGAGTGGCCATACCAGATGACGCAGTGTTCAGTCTGTCCACCCACAGGTATTCCTCCTTCCACAAATCTTCCATAGTGGCTGCGCGTCCAAAGGCAGGCTTTAGATCTGCGTTGTCGGGCAACGGGGCAATGTGCTTCTGGAAATCTTCAATGGCTTGTACCGCCGTGGCCCGTCGATAGTCATGGGCTTCCTGTGACTCTCCGAACTCTCTGTCGTAAAAATTGTAAACGTGGGAAAAGAGGTTCGTCACCCGCTGCATCCAATCCTCTGGTGGAAGGATGGATTTGAGATTTTCGAAAGCATGGCACCTGTAACTCCGGTCTAGGTCGGCTAGGTGGATGTCGTTCTCCTGCTCAGGACCGATCACCACGGCTGCCAGGCTGAGCAGAACATCATACAAACCGAGTGTCGGGCTCCAGTTTTCATGGACGCAGACGCGCCCTTTATGGACAAAAGCCGACAGGATCGGTGAATCCCAGACGATTGTGGGTGGCGAGATAGGAAATTCATCTGGGAACTCAAGATGTCCCCTGTGACGACCTGGATAATAGATCGAGTTGGGCGATGTGATGATCCATTCTGCATCAGTGCAACTTTTGGTACCTGGGACCTCAAGAGTCACTGTAGTTGACTTGTGACCCGGGACGGCGAAGCTGAACATTCCTGAGAGGAATTTCGAAGTCTTTTTGCTCGCATCTCCATCGGGGGAAGGGTCGAAATCCGAGTATACTTCCGTCCATTTTTCCATGTTCATGTCCCTTTGCAAGTTCGCATAAACCGTCTTCAGTGTCTTCCTTGACAACTTGGGCGGTTGTGGAGTAAAGATCGCAGTTGCGTCATCCCCTTTTGGAGGTCAACCTGGTTAGCGCCGTCTACCCTCGCAAGTCGATCATTTTAAGAGTGACGAACTTAAAGTTGCGGCTTCATCCATTGACATCAAGCATTCCTTGAGATGACCGACAATTGTCCGTGGGACGATCTCCTCTCTGGTGAGCGCTTTAGCGATCCGGCGATGGTCAAATTCAGTGTCTATGATTCGCTCTCCGGTACAGCGCGTCAATGCATCGATCTGTCTGACGATCTGCAACTACTGTTAGCACTCGAAATTTCTCAGGGTACTTGGCCTTCAATTCTTACCAGACCCAAGACAATGACACCTTTCCCCTCCCTGATTGTGATGACAGGCCTTGGACCCCACATGCTGTTGAAATTCTGCGCGACAATGTTCAACAAGCCTGAATTGCGTTTCCGGAGAAGAGAAACAAAGCTTGAGCGCCGCCAGAATATGCTCGCCCCAAGCTGGGATATGTAGAGCCGATTCGCCCATTCCGATCCCTGGTGGGGGGTAGGGCTCCAACTGTTTCCATATATAAACTGTTTACGAGGGATTATAGGGTTTACTATATACATTT
>QLPF01009333.1:0-15052 GCA_003314045.1 Hygrophorus pudorinus | reverse complement strand
GTTGTGCACAACCCATCGGCATGGATTGACCTGTGCCAAAGAATCATGTCACGGACGACAGCTTCGCAGCAGGTCGTTGACGCGGCTGCTACTCAAGGAGGCCTCCGAGATGACGAAGGAGAATCTCTAAATCTCGGAATGGCTTCAACTGGAAGTGGATCTGGAAGGACTCATTTGACATCTCGTTGGCGGACACAGCTATTCGCTCTTCAGTGCCTGCACAACATATGCACTTATGTGGACCAGAGCGGTCGGAAGGAACACATTGATATTTATGTTGCCCGAAGTCGTGGACTGCAAACCTCCGGTCTCCTCGTCTCGCGTGTCCCTGATCTTATCAAAATGGCGTTCACGGCATCAACTGCGTATGTCACAGAAATTCGAATGGAGGGTTTAGTTGTTCTCAGGGACGTTATTTCGGTATTGCTATCTCCCATCTGTTTCGACCATTTCACCCTGAATATATTTCGCAGATATTTGCAACGGCACCCGATCCAGCATATGCGGATGCCCTTCTTCTGGAACAACACCAAGCCCCCATCACCGCTGCTCTTACCCCAGCGTTCTCTGCCGACTCAACCCCAGAGATTTTAGCTTCGGCAGTCTCTTTGTCAGCCGTTTTTGTAGGCTGCGGTGTTGTCAAGGATGTCAATAGGATGGGCCGTATACTAAAATTATTGACTGTCGCACTAGAACAATCGAAAGGTCGGCACACTTCCCTGACCTCGTTGTCATCGCCCTTGTTCTAATGAATGTACAGATTCGGGTATGCTATCTCTGGGAGACACGGGCGAATTAAGCCCAAATGCCTCGGCCATGCTTCGTATATCAACGCTGTCTGCTTGGGCACAGCTCCAGATTTCCAGCTCACAGCAAGAGTACCTTTCTGATGTCGTCGGACCTCATCGTTCGACCCTAGCGTCTCTGTGGATCGCCTCCTTGCGGGACTATGCAGGAATAAGAGCAAATTCAGAATTCCTTCACGACACTTCTTCCGTGGCTTTAGATTCGTCGTATTCTAGTCTTGGAAAAGAGGTTCTCCTTCCCGTAGGTTTTGCTTCGGTAACAAGCTCTCCGGCTCGGGCTAATGATCAATGGGAACTAGTACTTTGTTGACTCATGGCCCGTTATCCTCCAAGCTGTCGGCACGCTCATGCAAACCGGCGACCCGCATATACTAGCAGCAATGGACGGTCGGGAAACTATTACTGACCGTCCAAAGACAACAAAGCATGAAGAGCCAACTACATTCTTCTTTGTGGTATTCGGTCTGGTCTACGAGACTCTGGCGACATCTTCAGCAGATTCAACGTCGACGACATCTACACGTCAGCCGACGCTGATTGCCGCCCTGCAAGCTCTCAAGTCTCTTGTACGGCCTGAATACTCCGGAAAGGCATTGGTTGACTCTCCGACATTCGACGAATTCATCAGTCTCTGTTATCGCATGGCCATGACCGAATCTGCTGGTATTCAAGTTCATCTCGTCGAAATGCTTACTGTCCTGGCTACAAGTCACCCGCAAGCTGGGAATGTGACGTGAGCTTATTCATATTGTTGCTATGCCTTTGATTCTTTGCTAACCCAGTTGTAATCAGAAACCACCCACTGGTATCCTCTCTAAACACTGCCCAGGTTCACTGTTTGAAGATTTGTGCATATATCCTTCGGCACTCGATATCCAGCTCACGGGACCCTATCATAGGTAACTTTTAACCGGACTCTGCGCTGCGACGCTGCTTAACGTTCTTGATAGAGGGAAGTTCAGCAGATAGGATTAGAATGATCATGGCAGCTTTTACCTCATTCTCCACAACTGGTGCCACGATGAAGTGTGGCCCTCGGGAGGACTTGCGGGGAGTAGCTATTCTATTGTACAGCGGTAATCATCTGTTTGCCGCGCTATAGTGATGATGCTTATGCGATTCCGACAGAACTGTTGAAAGACGAATCGTCTGAAGTCGATCTCGTGGGACCGACACTTCCTGCATTGAAATCGTTACTTGATCTTCCGGTGGATAGCAGTTCAGACGCCGAAGATAAGTTTAGCCGTTTGGTACATGGTCTGCTATCGGCTTGTTTGCTCAACGTCGATGAAATGAGGTAGGTATTCATCCGCGATCAACGAAAAATGCCGCTAATCTTATTAATTACCCAGTGGCAGACAAGGCCTCGTTTCTACAAGAAAGATCAAAAGTAATCTCTTGGCAGCCGTGCTTATTTTAACTGTCATACCCCCATCTGTGAAGGTGGGCAAAGTAGTTATAGAGCGCTGTTGTGCCTTGATCTCCCTGAAAATCTTGGAAACGGAAGAAGTGCGTTTCCAGCTCTCCGTAACGTTTTGACCTTTCGATGAATATGATCGGCAGATCTCTTTGACCGCTGCCCATTGCGCCAAGACCTTGATTGTTGCATCGACGTCTGGGAATGTCATGCTTCGACAATGCACAAAAATGTTGATACCAGGTCTGATCGAATTCATTGCTAAAATGACCCCAGACATTGCGGATGGAACTATTTCCGAGACACATGTCGTGGCGATAGGTGAGATATGGAAAGCATTTACAGCATTTTTTACGTCCGTCGTGGAAAGTCAACGTACGTCCCCAGATGCCGGTTACGAACAACCTGATCGTGAAATATGTCTTTCAGGTACCTCGGTGTTGTGTGTCTTGTTGCCGACTATCACTCTGCTTCTGCAGCATTCACAGCTGACATCAGCACTCAATTCTCAGAGCGTTGCACACCTGCTGTCTTTGGCTACCTTTTCGCCTCTTGCATTCAAGGAGGCTGCGGGGAGATTGGATCCGAGTACGCGGGAATTTTTGGAGCAGTCGGTGAGACGTGCAGTTGGAGGCGCGGCTCCCACCACAACTGTCAATTCTTCAAAACCTCAGATATCTCTGAGAGCATTTTGATAGTCTGCAACGTTTACTTATTCTCAACAATCAATTTTATCACGTTCAGCATTTGCCTTCAAATCTAACTCTGCTCCTGTAGCGGCGCCGCCGACCAAAATGACCACCGTAATCGTACATACATGTATCGTACATCCATCCTTACAGCACAACTTAAGCACCTTAAGGCCTTAAGTTTTGAGTAACCCAGCACTTTCAAACATATGCCCGAGCTTCCCTTCCGAGTGCAGGTTCTGTATTTCATCTGATCCGCCGATGGACTTGCCGTTGAGAAGGACGTTGGGAAATGTAGCGCGGCCTGTTATGCGGCCGAGGATTAGTTTGATGAGATCTCCGTCATCTGAACGAAACAAGTTTGGGAGTGAGGGACCAGAGACATGAAAGGCAGATGACTGACCTCGCAAATCCACCTCAATTATTTTGGGTGTGGAGGAGAATTGGTATGTTTCCAAGAGATCTTTAGTTTTCTTGGAGTACCTAAGTAGACATTGTCAAGTCATACTCTCAACAAATTCGTGGCTGCACAACGTACGGGCAGTATGTCTACGAAAAAACAAATTGGGTCGATGATGACTCGGAATTGACAAGTCACAGAAACCCACCTTGCTAAACACAACGATGGGATAGTTCTTTTGCAGTATCTCCGCAGTATTCGCCCAGTTCAACTTCTCTCCGCCCGCATATACGCTCATTTGTATAGGCTTGGATGTATCCAAGCCCACCGCATGGCTCAACACTGGATCACCAACGCCCGTCACCAAATGCAATAACCCGTAGATCTCATCCACCATCACCGCGTCCTCTTTTTGCGTCTTTTTACGGCCGGCTTTTACATACTGCACGACGTTGGCCCGCGAGAGTCCGGTGGGGAAGGTATCAAGGTCTTTAAGCACAGCAGGAAGCTCCCAAGGAACCCCAAAGAAGAATATTAGGGCGACGAGAAGGAGAAAGAACCAGATTATACGCCTGCGTCGAAAGGGGACAGCTGAAGACCCGGAGATGGGTGTTGCAGGAGGGTGCCTTCGGTCCATTTCAAGTGTGAGGGCCGGATTTTTCCGGGTTGCACTCGAGTCTTGATCAAGCTGATGTCCGAGTCATCGTCGACGACAGAATATGTGCTTTTTGACATGGACGGTGAGTTAGCTTTTTCTCGTCAACGTTGTCCACACTCACCATGCCTAGGGCTCATGATTGATTCCGAAAGGGTGTACACGGATGTAACTAGTAAGTATCAATATTTTTGAGTCCAATTCCTGACGAGATCACACTGGACATCTAAGTATTTCCTAGATAACATTTTAGCAAAGTTTGGAAAGGAAATGACATGGGACATTAAGGCTGGGTTGATGGGGAAACGTGCGTATCAGCCGTCCCCCGCGCTTTTGTTTTCTCATGTCATGTCAAGCCGAACGAGAGGCCGGAGCCCACCTCCTCTCCTTCTTCCCCGACATCCCCCTCACTCTCGAATCCTACCTCACACAGCGTGACATCGCCCAAGACCTACTCTGGCCAAAAGTTCAGCCTCTCCCCGGTGTCCGCAAACTTGTTCATCATCTCCATCTCCACAAGATCCCCATCGCAGTCGCGACTAGCTCTCGTCGTCGAAACTTTGAGCTCAAGACTGGGAATCTTCCAGATCTGTTTGGTTGTTTTGATGGACGAGTTGTCTGCGGAGATGACTGCGAAGGAAAGTTGAGAGGGAAACCAAATCCAGACGTGTTTCTTATGGCAGCGAGAGAAGCTTTGGGGCGGCCTGTGGGGGAGGGCGAGACGTGTGCTGATTCAGAGAGGGCAGAGAGGCGGAAGGGGCTGGTTTTCGAAGATGCTATACCCGGGATGCAAGCCGGCAAAAGAGCTGGGATGTCAGGTATGCGTATCTCTGCGCTGGCTGTATAAGGGCCTTGCCGGTAATTGGCTTCTTCACAGTTATATGGGTACCCGACGCCAACCTCCTCAACGTAGAATACGATGGGGCGGAAAAGCCGGATCAAACACTTAAATCGATAGACGATTTCGTGCCAGAGCAGTGGGGTTTACCGCCTTACGCGTAGGCAAGAACGTTTTGGGCATTATACTACGGTCCATGTTAAATACAGTACGTGAGTTCAAGACGTCCCCTACATTCCCGGGCTCAACACTGCCTCACTGTGTCTGTTGGAATTTGAGGGGAATATATACTTGAGTCGTTCAATTGTTTCCAGTTTGACCCGGCTATGATATAGCGACATTCATTGTACCGTTTTGAGCGTCGACTTTTGGCAAACCATTGGATCACCTTCCTAGGTCATCGATGTCGTGTTGTCTGTTGCATCCTTGCCAGATGGGAAGCGCGAAGAGCGGGGAACCCGTTGGCTCTCCATTTCAAGGCCATACCGTCCCATACGAGGTACGTTTGGTCCGTGTCGTTCTCACCAGATGGGAAGCAGGTGGTGACGACCATAAGATCTGCGTTTGGGAGTCGAAGAGCGGGCAACCCGTTGGATCTCCACTATAGGCCGTTTGGTCCGTTGTGTTCTCACCAGACGGGAAGCGGGTTGTCTCTGGCGGTGCTGACCGCACGATTCGTGTTTGGGACTTGAAGATCTGGATCATCCTTCCAAGGCCATGCGAGTGACGTTGCATTCCACCAAGATGGAAAACGAGTGGTCTCTGGCAGCCTCGACAACACTATTCGTTTGGGACTCCGAGAACGGGCACTCCGGGTTGCCTTTCCAAGGCCATACTGGCACCGTGCATTCTGTTGCATTCTCGCCAGATGACAAGCGGGTTTTCTCTGGCAGCCACGATCACACTATTCGCGCCTGGGATTCGCAGACCGGGCATCCCATTGGACTCGGTCGTGTGGTCCATTGCATTCTCACCAGACGCTACAGCAGCAGTGACTTTACCGTTTCCGTTTGGGACCCGCGGAATGGGTAGCTGGGTGCGCGCTTTCGTATTCTCACCAGACGGAACGTGCATGGTATCTGTCTCATCGGATGTCATCATTTGATTCTGGGACATACGAACTAGTTTGCCATTGGATATGTCTCTTGAAGGGGACGCCAAGGAGTTGATTTCCATCGTCATCTCAGATGACGGAAGCCGAATCGCCATAGCGTCCTTTGAACGGCATTGTTTACCTTTGGATGCAGCGACTCGCCTACATGTGTCACCGCCGTCCGTGGGTTCACATCACTCAATTTCCCCATATCTCTCAAAACAATGTCAACTCCTTTAACATGCAAAGATGGCTTTATACCAGATTGAATGAAGCTCTTCTACGGTGATTCCCATCGGATGATCCCACTGTCGGTATGGGCATGCATTAAATCAGGAGTAATGGGGGTGCATCGGTGACCATAGTTCAGGAAATAAATTATAAGGTTCAGGTAGCCCAAATTTTACGCGCCACCGCCACCGAAAATCTTCGTGAAAACAGACCACCATGCAAATATTCAACTTTATTGCAGGTCTCCTATGCGCAGTGGTCGTATTGGCAGTAGAACAGCCTACTGAGCTGAAAATAGTCACGACTTTTATGCCGAAGGACTGCTCAGCCAAGGCACAGAACGGGGACGCCATCAAAGTACACTACGTGCGTAATTCGTGTCAAGTTTCTCTGGACTTGGCTCAACATATGGATTACAGACCGGAACACTCTTCTCTGACGGCAAGAAATTTGACTCGAGGTGTGTTACATGTAAAGACTTTGCTATGAGGCGACGCCGTCTGACATTATAATGTCACAAGTCTTGACCGTGGCCAGCCACTGCCTTTGACGCGTAAGCCTTCTAAAATAATGTTTACTTCTTTATGTAGTGAACCATGATCTCTCAGTCGGTGTCGGTCAAGTCATCAAAGGCTGGGATGAAGGTCTGGTAGGAATGTGTCGAAATGAGAAACGAACTCTAACAATACCCCCCAACAAGGCATATGGTTCGTCTCGCAGGCTCTGTTATCTTGCAGCCCTTATTTTACGATATGATTTACAGGTTCACGTGGAGCTGGCGGCGCTATCCCACCAAACGCTGCACTTGTTTTTGACGTCGAGCTCGTTGATTTGGATAGCAAAGCTCCTCACATAGAACTTTAATCATACACCCGCTGCAAATTCTGAATTTCCTGGTCCCTATATTATGTTTGCAGTATCTGCAAATCGAAATGACCTACCTACCGAGTGAATACATGAGTATAACCTCCACCGAGTCTGGGATGTACTACAATCAACCCGAATGCACCTCCAGGCTAAAACACTCTTCGCCAAAGGCAGTCACGACTGTGGTACACCACTTCCCTTACCCGCAAGCCTGACACTCGTCCGTAACCGCACCAAGGGCTGGGGATGAGCGACTCAGGGCATATGTTTCAATGAGAAACTCACTCTTAAAATTCCCTCTCATAGAGCCTACGGTCCAACACTGTACATGTGCATCCAAGTTGATCGTCTTCTGTGTATAGGGATGAGTTGGTCCGCGTCGTCGCGCGTCGCGTGTCCATTTTCAGGCATTATTTGCACACTGGAGAGTCACTAGTAAAAATATTGCATTACTTTTTTTGCCAGTGCGAGTCTCAGGTGTCATAGTACTATGGACGTTGGTGATTCGGAAGGAATCTGGCTACAGCGGAGATTGTAAGACATAGACGCCTTCAAAATTTCTCATGACCCGGATTACCAGTATTGGTTGGAAACGGACATACGTCGAGGCTGGCTTCGACCACACAGCCTTACCGGTGCCAGCGGGGACTCAAGAGATCAATAGTACCAGTAATACTAAAACCGGGGATGGAGAAACCGCTGTCCCACCACCCAAAAAGAAACGCAAGAGGACGCCGAAGTCCAAGAGGGACAATTACGGAGCTGGTCTGAAAGAGGGAGGAAATGAAAACGGCATTCATAAAGGCGAGCAAGGAGAGGATATAAATGTGGGAAAGGAGCGACCAGCTAAGAAGGCGAAAAAGAAGACTAAAACAAAACAGCCTGAGAGCGGAGCGGAATGGCGAGCTAAAGGTGTCACTTTCACTTGTTTGATGCCTGTTAACAACGTTAACATGTCAACCTTGATATAGAGGCTGCCAATCGTGCAATGCAGTCAGAGCTTCGGCGGCAGAAGCGAGCGGAGGAACGTCAGGCCAGTACGACCTGCTTTGCATGTCGCGCAAAAGGACATGCAGCTAAAGACTGCCCTGTAACGAATACCCAACACGGAGAAAAGTCAAGTACTGTTGGGATTTGCTATCGGTAAGTACCCCGTGTTTCTCCAAGAACTATACAAATCTTTCTTGCGTTCTGATGTGACTAGGTGTGGCTCGCGAAAGCATACACTTGCACGCTGTAAGAAGCCTACTGATCCTTCAAGTCCCCTTCCTTTTGCCTCTTGTTTTGTCTGCTCTGGCAAAGGACATCTAGCGTCGTCATGTGCACACAACAAGGCAAAGGGAATTTATCCGGACGGGGGTTCCTGCAAGCTTTGCGGCGATACGACACATTTAGCGAAAGATTGTGGACTCAGGAAGAGTGGTGAGTACGATATTGCATGCAATGTAAAATTATTCAGAGATGATGCCTTGAATCTGTAGAACAGACAAGCAGCTCCGTGGTGCTTGGTATCGGTCGTGAAGCTGGTGCAGACGAGGACGATTTCCACGCCTTCAAGCGGCTCACAGCTGAAGTAGCAAAGGATGAAAAACGAGAAGACAAGGCTAGACGCAGGATCAATGTCACGACTGGGGCTCATCAACTAGCGGGAGTCTTGTCGAAGCCTTCCGTTGCCCCTACAAAGAAAGTTGTGCACTTCTGACGTCGTTCGTTCGAGAAATACATACTGTTATGGCATTGTATTTCAAATATATGTTCACGAATGCATTAATGATTGTCACAAGTATAAAGTGTTCAAGAAATGTGTGCCCGGTTTAGTGCTCGAAATGACCATGAGAACATGTATAAGAAACAGGACAGTCAAGCGTGGACCAAGCACAGATCATTCTTCCACATTACAAGTAAAGGTAACGAAGGCATGGAAAGCCGTGTTCCTAGGCATTTGCAAGTGGGGGGCGAGGAAAGATGTCCTGTTTATGACTGTATCGTTCGAAACGAAACAGCCAAGTGTATTGAACGCGGACCACAACGAGAGTTAGGGCAGCAATACCTCAGCGTGCGCGAATGGGCAAGGTATGGGATTATGGATGGGAAACTCGGAAGGCAGGACGAAGGACATTGTGGCCATTTTTAAACGGGAGAGATGTATGTCCAAGCACAAGGCGTTAGTTGGGCACAGCACTTGTACATGTAAGCGTCTGAAAGTTGAACGTAATCGTAATCTTGAAGTGATCTCAGGATGTGAGCCCATCAGCTGCAACCAGGTGTGTCAATGTAAGGGTACATCGTGAAAAGAAAAAAATACATTAATAATACAACACAACGACACACCTAATAGCTCGTCTAATCATCTAGTTTCCACGCATTCTCCTTTACGAGCTTTTCGCGTTCCAATAAATATTTCCCTGCACACATTACGTTTAACCCATAGGCGGATTGAACCGTATACACACTCACCCTCTTTGTACTTCTGCGAGTAATCGGCAGCCTTGAATGACTACGGTAAGATTCAAGCAACTCCTGGGCAGGTAATCGCATACTTTGTGGTAGTACCAACCCAAGCGGTCATTGCACGCGAGGCAGAACACGTCTGCAACTGTGTGGACTCCCGTCCTAGGAATGACTGAAAAACCAGATTCATCTAGAAGCAACGACATGCACATACAACAGAGGGCGATCCTCCCTCCTACCTAACTTGACGTTCGTTGCCGAGTGCATCAAACTGACAAACGAGAAAATAAGTGAAGCAGCGACAATATATATATATATATAGCAACTTGCTAGCCTCTACCTTCTCTTCCAGAGAAAGATTTACTGACAAGCTCGTCCTGGAGTGCCTGTAAAATCGTGAGATAATCATTATGATACCATAGACCGACACTTACTATGACCGCAGAACACTGCGAGCACGAAAAAGTTGGATGACCGTGATAGATAGCTACAACTTGGGTCTTCGAGTCGGCAGTCGATGAAACCATGACAACACCAAGTTTTCCAGCGAGTTATACGTGAGTGACAGAGGAATTGAGCACTGGTACAAATCGAGGCATACCAGAAGGCAAACCAAAGAAGACGGCCGTTTTTGAATTTGCCGCTCATTCACGTGACCAACGCCGGAGGCAGTGACAGACATGTATGGACAGCGCGAAGAAGAACTCCCGCATGAAGTGATACTGGCTATCCAGCGTGTTCTGGATCTCCAACCTGGTTATGATGAAGAGGATCCATTATCCACGCTTTCCAATGACTTCAGTCGGGCGGATATGCTCAACAGTTTCTTCCCGGACGGTGCGTCCACACTTTGTGCCTTGGGCATTTTATTTATCATTTTAAATGTTCTAGAAACTTCTCTATCAAAAATAGAAGTTATACAAACTGGCCTCGTTCAAAACGAACTTGAGCTGCAGCAGGAGATCGATGTATTGCAATTGGAACTGAAGCGGGATCAGGATCCCAACAGAATGCAGCTTATCCAAGAGACCATATCTGTGAGCCTCCATTCAAGCCAGTTCTTGAACATCCACCGACAGAAATTAATTCAAGCAACAATCAGGATCTGCTGGGGCAGATGTCACGCATTCGTGAGAAGGCGAATGAATCCGAAGCAGTCGTCAGGAACATCACCAAGGATATACAGGTTCTTGATTTGGCGAAGAAAAATCTCATATTAACCATGACAACTTTGAAACGGTTGCAAATGCTCGGTGCGTTTGCGTGAGATACGTTATGATTCCTCGTCTGACAGTGCCGTCGTTGTTTCTGGCAGTAAACGCATTGAATCAGCTGGAGGACCTTCTCAAGGAAAAGAAATATAATGAAATTGGGCAAACCCTTGCCGTTCGTGTAAACCTCTGTTCTCCCAATCAATTTGCCTGATCCCCATATTCAGGCAGTAAAGCAAATATCAACATCTTTCAAGGCATACACCGCCGTTCGGCGTATATCACAAGTCTGGAAACGAATTCAGGAGGTACAAAATGCACTGCGAGCCCAAATTGACGCTGACTTTGAAACATTGTATGTGCATATGCGCTTCTTGATTGGCCTATTTGACTTCTGTCAATAATCACTTACAGTTACGTTCAAGACCCCGCCAAGCCAATCAAGCCTGCAGTTATCGCCGAAGCTTGTTTAGTAGTAGATGTACTCGGACCTGACGAACGAGCCCATCTGCTGGATCGATATGTTGCGCTCGAGCTCAAGGAATATCGCCGAATATTTCGCTCAACCGACGAGGCCGGACAACTCGACAATATTTCGCGACGTTTTGCTTGGTTCCGGCGATTGCTTCAAACGCACGAGATTGAGCAAGGCCGGGTTTTCCCCGCAGAGTGGAGGGTTGGTTGGCATTTGTTGGCCAAATTCATTGAGACCACCAGGTTCAGTTTTAACGCCTTGTGCTTGTCTGCTTTCCTCTCCACTTACCACGGCTGTCAGAGATGATATGACGGCTTTGTTGTCGAAAGCGGGATCTTCTTTGACAGTGAAGCTATTGCTCGACACGCTACAGGTAACGCATGAATTTGAAGCGTCGATGGTAAAAAAATGGGTGACACCAGTGCGTTTATCATCTATCGTTCTTTCAGCGTGTAATTCGAGCCATATCTCCATCCTTCAGCTGCAAGATATCCTCAATGCAACTGCTTCATCGACATCTCGTCCACCCAAACCGATATCATTTGCATTTGAGTCCCATATGGGAGTATTCGTTGATGCCCAGGATAAGTAAATAATATCATCCCGTCCATTATTTCTAATCTTAGAATGCCTTTTAGAGCCCTTTCAGACATGCTTGCTCCATATCGTGGAGTCAAGGCCGCTCTGTCACGTCCCTCACTTGATGCACCGTCATCCATCACGGAAACCTCGGATGCTAACGGAATCGTGCTTCCTTCTTCAACGGAACTTTTCTACTTCTATGCTCAAAGTTTAGAGCAGTGTGCGAAACTCTCAACTGGAAAACCACTGTATGATCTATGCACGTTGCATAAGAAGTGGCTCCGAATATATGCGGGTACGTTGCGAGCCCCATCTACCTGTCCTATTGTGATGCTTGCCGGATTACAGACGACGTGCTCATTGCCAGCTTGAAACGGTACAGTCGTTACTTTATATCTTCAATTTTTATGCTCAACCTTTGCACGTAGCCCTACTGTTATGTCCCGAAAGTCTACTGAAACGCGTTTTGACTTGAATGAACTGAAGCAAGCATGTCTCCTCATCAATACCGCCGATTACTGTCAAACAACGGCTCTCGAGGTAACGTGTCTTTGGCTACCTGCCTTAGCTAAACATTAATGATACCCCACTCAGTTGGAGGAGAAGATCCGTGAGAAAGTCAATGACGAGTATAAGGAGAACATTACCTTGCAAACCGAGCGTGATATATTCGTCAGGTTTGTCGTTGTCTGTTCTGCTATACGCGTTCGTTTTTACTTAGGTTGACCCAGTGTCATATCCACGGCGATCATGGTTCAGCTTCGAGAACTCGAGTCTGCATGCGATCCTGCCTTTGCCATTCTGGCGCGAACATCATGGACCAATGTGAACCAAGTTAGCGGCCAGTCTGCGTATTCTGGCGAGTTGGTGAAATCGGCAGAGCAAGTGGTCGAAATAGTCAAGCCACTAGTTGAACAAAAGAAGTACCTTCGTAATCTATTCGATAAAGCGTCTAGGTGAGACTCACGTCTAGTGTATCTTGAATTTACTGAGTTGCGCTTGTTGTCAGCTTCATCCTCGCGAAATTCACCAATGCACTTGTGAAGAGTAGGCCTTTGAAGGAGATCGGTGCCGAGCAGGTACAATGTTCTTTCGACACCATCAATTTCTGTCGATGACGTTCACGCCATATAGCTTCTGATTGACCTTCAAACCGTCAAAGCTTACCTGCTGAAAATGCCGGGAGAGGCTTTGACGACCACAGGGTGCGTGATGTAATGTCGGGACTGACACTTGATTTAAATAGTATACTTCAGATACACCCGTGCATTGGCCAAAAGCTCCGCCCGACTGGAAGCTCTGCTCAAAGTGATAGTAACCCCTGTGGTGAGTCCTCCACCTAGTGCACTGTGGACTTGACCGTTTGATCTGTTTGGGAAAGGACCCACCCGAAGGTTTTATCTTGAACTACACGCTTCTCATCGGTGACGCTTCTTTCTCCAATTTTCAAAAGGTGAACCTTGACTTTGATGCCATGGCCAATGATCGACCGCTGACCTCAGTACGTACACGCGGATGCAATTAGATCCTCGATCTGAAAGGGACGCCAAAGGGGGAGCAAAGCAAACTGCTCGATTCGTTCCTGACCGTGACGAGCACCAAAACTGAACTAGAGAGCACCTCGTTCTTGTCCTCTTTGGACATGGACCCTCCCGGGGCCGCCCAGATTGGTATAAATCTACCCAGCCCTGGAGGTAGTCGTGTGTCTCTGCCTTCTCTCATGAACGGGGGTATTAGCGGTGCGACGGCCGCCGGAGAAAGTCTCTTTGCTGCGCTGGGCTCGCCTCCGCTGAGTGGTCCGCCCACAGGAGACGGGGCGGCGGGCGGACGGTCGACTGAGCAGAAACGGGAAGTGTTCTCTGACTTTAGACGGTTTGTAAGTTTTGGGCTGAGGAGAGAAACGAAGGACACCCAGGCGCAATCTTAGACAATCTTATTCTGATGATTGAGAACCAATGGCTTCCGTTGATACGTGTGGCTAAGAAATAGACGACGACGATGACTGCCAAGACTGCTAAGCACTGTGGGAAGTAAATACATCCCAAAGTAGTGTATTTGTCACCGGAAGTCACAAAAGTGAATTTGTCACGAGAGTTAGTCACACTTGAATATTACTACACGTGATTTTTGCACCGCCGAAACAGTGCTGCTGAGTTTCTCGCCGTTTCTCAAATGACTTTCTCACCTCGTTTCGGGTGTCATTAACACACAACATTAATGGTGAGTTTCTCATCACTTTTAGCTAATTATCTCATGTTTCTTACAGTGATAATTTCACCTTTTTCGTGCGCTGGTTCCGATAGTGTAATAGTAAGTTTCTCACCGACTTTAAGGTGATTAACTCATATATTAGTGGGGCCATGGGTAAGGGGAGATCGAGACTTATCAACGCGTAGTAAGTGATACAATATATATATCAGCGCATCACACTCTGCATACATTAGCATCAGCCTCCGATTCCGAGTCCCCTACACAGTACGCCAACTTTTTGCTCCTGTCAATAATGGCCCACCCCACATAATGAAGGTCGAGCACATCAGCCTACAGTGACAGAACTTAAGTACTTCTCAGATCTCAGAGATTGTTATGCTATTCGCACTTGGTCAAATTCGGCCTGGCCCGTCACGTGATCCTAGTGGCTTGTGCTTCCCACTTTCATGTCAGGCAAGACCAAGGTTTGAGGGCCGCAATGGTCCAGGCTGATGCACTTATGTGTAAACTACAATGTGAGTACGAGCTGCACCAGAGTCAGGCTCAGAAGACAGAACAAATGACTCACGAGAAACTGATGTGGCCCCGACTCAGAAACGCCTTCCCAAGCTTGAGCCCAAGTCAAAGCTCATCCCACGACCAAAAGGGCCTGGAAGATCTCCTCCACATGGGTATAACATTCAAGACGCAACGGGCCTCAGTGGCAATTGAGGAAGGTACATTCGACTCAAAGTAAGTTTTTTCCACCGAATATATGCATATATGCACTCACTGTATCAGAAATTTCCGCCCAGTTCACGAGGGACAAGACACAATTGTGGGAGTCGTTCGTTGTTTATCTTAAAATTGTTCATTGCTCATGTTATTTTATTCCTTCCCCAACTATGACACTTCTGTTCACTCGCCAAAATGAAACCACATGATGATGTGGCAAAAACTGCCCACACTCGTTCCTGACCACCACATGTTCAATCCAAACAACACAAGTCCCAACGGCCACGCAATCGACCACACCCGGCTTGAGGGGGTGAAGCCAATGCCAAGTCACAACCCAAGCGTCATTGCGGAAAGCGGCCGGGACGTGGTAAGGGTGCAACGGCAACCCAAACACCGCAAGACCGATGTT
>QLPF01009322.1:0-15721 GCA_003314045.1 Hygrophorus pudorinus | reverse complement strand
GCTTACCCGTACCCGCGCTTACCCGTACCCGCAACCCGCGCAGGTACCCGCAACCCGTGCCATTCCCTAGTTTGGTTCAGCCAAAATTCAAACCAAACCTTGAAGTTTGGCTCCAAAACAGTTTGGTTCAGGTTTCAAACCTGAACTCTTACCATATATGGTAATTGGTTTGGTTCCCAAGGGGTTTTTGGCTGAACCAAACTCAGAGTTCAGTTTGAGTTTGCCAAAATCCCAAAGCAAACCCAAACTTCAGAGTTTGGTTTGGGTTTGAACTGAGTTTCAACAGTTTCAAACTGAACTTTGGGAACACTAGACCAACGTCCTCCACTTCAACACAAAAATGTTGATGAGGCAAATCATGGCAATGTGGTATATCCACTTTGTGCAGGAAGAGAAAGTGTCACCTGGTAAGATTTGTTTACCCTATAATGACTGAGCAATGTTAATGGTATTACAGTCCTGGAGCCCCACTTTCCCGACCTCACAACACAAAGTGGCCTTTGTGATTTGATGGCCGTTGGGAACCTCTGTGAGCTTGGCCTTATCCTCAACCGCAAGTCCTACTTGCAGGACATGGAGCCTGAAGAGGTGGAGGAATGCCTGGCAGCAAAATGGCACTACTGCCAGATCCAACTGTGGTTCATCTCGAAGTATGCGATCACCATTGGGGAGTCGATAGTGATGCCATCATCGGTCTTCGGCTGATCACTTATCGAGTTTATGGCAGCGGTCGTCGACTATAAGTACCTGTACATGGAGGAGGTTCCAGAAATCAAGGGGTGTTCAGACACTGTAGTAAACTGACATGTGTGGGACCTGCTCCAAGCAGATTTCCCTCAGTTTGGGATTGCATTCGCCAATCTGCTGGAGAAGGACCACAGGAGTTTCTCTTGGAGTGGGCCTCAGATGAAGATCAGCAACCGGGAACATGATGACGATCTCAAGGAGGAACTGGACTTTGAGGACTTCGAGCTCTTCCCACACGACCACACGGAGGATCCTGAGTCTGAGGATGAAGCTTCTGGGTCAGAGGTATCAGTACCGTTGAAGTCCCTGGAAAAGCGAAAGGCTGTTCCAACAACAGGTGAGCATAATCCTGAATAGGAAAAAGTGAAGATGACCTGACATTTGAACCATAGATGACCCATCCCCTGTCGGCAACAGTTCCTGTCGGGTGAGAAACAGAAGGTCATAGTACTGTTATCTGTATCTTCTATGTTGACAGTGTTTTGTATTTCATTATCAGCTGTACTTGTATATATGTGTGCATTATGGTATTGTCTCTTGCCTTCTGTATCTATTAAGATTGAGCATGTGACAACAACGGTATTACTATATCATATAATCTTTCCATCCCAGCTGAGAAGCACTGAGGACTGGGTAATAATATAATATATTTTTTTCCTCTCAGCCAACACACACTGAGCACTGCATAATATATTATTTTGAGTCTCAGCTGACACGAGCAGAACGCTGCATAATATAATATTCCTCGTCTTGGCCGACACAAGCAGAACACTGCATAATATAATATTTTCCTTCTCAGCCAACACACACCAACTGCTGCATCATATAATATTCCTCATTTCGGCCAACATGAGCCGAACACTGCATAATATAATATTTTCCTTCTCGGCCGACATGCACAAACTGTTGCATAATATAATTTTTTTTTCTTGGCTGACACACACTGAGCGCCACATAATATATTATTTTGTGTCTCGGCCGACACACATTGAGCAGTATATGACAAAAATTCTTGGTACATCGGCTGACACACAATGTGTGAGGATAATATATCTCAGCCAATCTGTAATTCAGTATATCTCGGCTGACATCGGCCAACATGCAAAAGCTGTCCTTTGTCATTCTCGGCTGGCACGCTTTCAGCGTCCAAAATTGACTGCATTATGTGCACAACCCTCGCATAGAACTTTGCATAAGTTCTGGTTATTTTGTTTTGATTTCACACATCTCATTTCATATTATTCTCTATATTCTTCACCTTTTGGCTTGTTGATTCTAACCTTTGCACGTCCTTGCCTCGGTCCTTTTGTGTTTGTGTTGTTTGTTGGTTTAGTTCCAGCATTCAGCCAGTGCAGGGATCATCATTTTGGAACCCACCACAAGGGTTTGCAAAACAATTTTGTCTCAACAGCCTTCTTGTATTCCGCACCCACTGACAAACAGATCTATTGACTCAAGCAAGACCTATTTGCAACATTCTCAAGAAATACATGATTTCTTCACTAATTTATCATCACCATTTGCAAATATTGATCATTTAGTACCAAACTATCACCTTCCACGATCGCCCTATTTGCAAACAGACCAAACAATTGCAACGGCACAAGATATCCCAATATTCCACATATACTCCCCAACCTTTATCCACATTCTCCCCCAATGTCCTTTTCAATCACTTCTTCCCCTCGAACAAGTCGTCCATTCAATTCGCCCATCGTTACCAACCACGGTTCATTTGCTATCACTAGTCCTCTCTCCTAAACACAGCCTGTGAAGTCTATCACCAATCCCTGAAGTTAGTTCACATAGCCCATCACTTGAATCCTCAGATTTTCCATCATCCTTGAACCCATCTATCCTATTGCTATCGCCTCCCTCTATTCCATCCACTCCCTGCGAACCATCCTCAGACTTCTCAGATATCTACGCCTCTATGCAACTATCTCGATCACCATCGCCCATACTAGTCAACATGCCCAACACAGTTATGCCTTCACATGGCCATTCGACTGCACCATGGTTTGACGAAGACTGTCCCCAAGAACTTTGTTACTACCTCAGAGAGCTCGATCAGCTCTTCAAAACACACAAAATCATGGACTCTACCGAGAAAAAGGAGCAAGCCATTCGATATCTATCAGTTGAAGCAATTGAGCTTTGGGAAGCTATCCCAGAGTTCACAACGCCCGCAATTTCATACAAAGACTTTGTACAAGCAGTCATTGGGCTATACCCTGGTTCAGAAGACAATTGAAAGTGGTCAGTGTCTGAAATGGACATGCTTATTGGCGAACAACTTCGCAAAGGGATTAGCAACACAACACAGCTCGCGAACTACTATCACAACTTCCTTGTCATCACGCTCTTCTTACAAGAAAAGGGTCGCATTTCGGAAGCAGAACAAAGCCGAGCATTCATGCAAGGTTTTCAAGGCGATCTATTACAGCGAATCTCACGTCGATTGGAATTGAAGTTTCCAGACCACTATCCAGACGACCCATATCCACTCAATAACATTCTCACAGCAGCACAATTTGTGTTACATGGAACATCACCTTGTGGGAACATAGAAAGTACTTCGACATCCACAACCTCAGTGGGAGAAGGAATTAAGTTGGAAGATCTCACCTTGTTCCTTGACAAATTTGCAACAACCCTCATAAACGTGCTCGCACCACAGCCTCAGACACAGGCTCGACCACCGGCCCTTTCACTGCAAGCAAAAGTAGCAGCCTCAACACAAGTCTGTATGTTCTGTGGTCTCAGAGGCCATTTCATTGCTAGTTGCATGGTCTGTCAGCAATACATTGATAATGCTAAATGTTGCAAAAACAGCAAAGGAAAGATTGTGTTACCTAGTGGTCAGTTCATACCTCACAGCATCCCAGGTATCTCAATCAAGGATTGCATTGACGAATGGTACCGACAAAATCCAGTATCGTCACCCATCACAACAGCTACAATGATGTACAGGGTAGCACCATCGCCCGTATCCACTCCATTCCCCACACGACAAATTCACACAGCAGCCATTGAGGATGTAGGAAAAGATGAGCTGATTGCCAAACTCCAATGAGAACTATTCACACCACAAAGTGGGCAAACATGTCCCGAAATTCCACAGATCACACATCGACCCCAGGCAGCTCCTGTCACGGGCAAAGAAGCAACAAACTTGCGACCTTTGCATGTCGCAGAACCACCAGCAAGCATGTCATCAGCATCCACCACATCACCTTCAGAAACACCGAAAGCCCCAGTAGCACCACCACCAACAATGAAAGAGGTCGAACCCCCAGTTCTTCCTTTTGCTAAAGTATGTGAAACTACCTACCTACCACCACATGAAAGAAACTTTGCATCGGCTGCCCCCACAAAGTCAGCAAAAGAGCCTTCATATCATATGCAAGCTCCCATTCAAGACACAAAAATTGTGGAAGCAGTTTATACACAGTCCATGAAAACACCCTTTATCACCCTTTCCCCCGATATGTGAAACAAGTTCAAAGAAGCAGTTACACTGCGACAAGTTACAGCAGATCAAGTATCTGCAACACTATCTGAATCATTCAACAATGCGACAACAAACATTCTTGTTCCCGATGTTTACAAGGCATGTATGAATTGTCTTTGCCTAGATCAAATTCCAAATGACATCATTGTCGCAGAAGAATCGCATGCACTTCGCACCATTCAAATGAATATTGACGACAAAGATGAAGTAGATTGTGTGGTAGACCCAGGTTTGCAGATCATTGCAATGTCTGAAGATGTCTGTCATGACCTTGGGCTCAACTACAACCCCACCATTCAATTCAACATGCAGTCAGCGAACAGCAAGATCAATCAGACCCTCAGTCTCTCATGAAATGTCCCTGCTTGAATTGGCACCATCACTCTATTTCTCCAAATGCATGTTATTCATGGTCCAGCTTATGACATCCTTCTCAGCAGGCCATTTGATGTCCTCACCGAAAGTTTGGTGAAGAATTTCGCCAATGAAGATCAAATGATTACCATCTGCGATCCAAATTTGAATAGGTCAATCACTATCCCAACTATAGCACATGGACCACCTCGGCATTGACTACATGGCAACCCACAAACATCAGGTTTTTGCAACTTGAGGATGTGATCGCAAGTCACAGAGACATCACAATAATCATCAATTACGACACCAATAATAGTTCTCTCAGTATAGAAGCCTTTACACTGATTCCACCATCACCATCTAATTCTACAACTCTCATGTATCTACCTTTCTGCATGTTCCGTGCCTGATCTATCCAGTTTTTATAGCTCTATTTCAGATACCCTGTCAACACAGCTTGACCCTAAAATCGCCAAAAAAGCCAAAAATATTTGCAACAACTTCACTAGTGTTTTCATATCAACAAAGAAGAAGTACAAACCTGCTGCCAAGAAAATACACCCCATCCTCGCAGAGCTCCCCGACAAGTTTTGCATTACTCGCAAAATCTCCGGCGACCCTCTCATTGGAATTCCTGTTCTCAACCCAAATCCCCCACCCTTCGTGCCCACGATACACTATCAAACATCGCGACAAAGTTAACAGTTCTCACCCCGGTGACTTCCTTTGGCCTGCTGAACACGACTTCATGCACAACTTCATACTCAAGCACGAAACAGGCTTTGCATGGAATGACAGCAAATGAGGACATTTTTGCACCAATTTCTTTCCGCCAATAGAGTTCCCTGTTGTCCCTCATATGCCATGGGTTCAACAAAACATCCCTATTCCTCTCAGCATCTATGATGAAGTCTGTGGAATAGTGCAAAGAAAAATCAAAGCAGGAGTATACAAATGATCAAACTCATCTTACAAGTCGCATTGGTTTTGTGTTGCAAAGAAAGATGGAAAAGCACTTCGCCCAGTTCATAGTCTCGAACCCCTTAACACTGTTACCATTCAGCATTCCGGCATTGTCCCCATTCCAGAACATCTCACAGAACAATTTGGAGGACGCACATGCGGGGCAATGTTCAACCTATATGTTGGCTATGACAAAAGGCTCATTGCAGAGTCCTCACAAGACTATACTACCTTTCAGACCCCATACAGAGCACTTTGACTTGTTACATTGCCCATGGGATGGACAAACTCAGTTCCTATCTTCCATGACGATATCACCTTCATTTTACAGCCCAAAATTCCTCATGTCACCATTCCATACATTGATGACATCCCTGTCAAAGGCCCACCTTTGTGATATCTACGGGACGATGGCACATACGAAACAATTTCGGAGAACCCAGGAATATGTCGTTTTGTCTGGGAGCATTTCCAAAATCTAAACCGTGTAGTTCAATGCATGAAGTATTGCAGAGGAACATTCTCTCTTTCTCTGCGTCAAGGAGATCATAGTTTTGGGTCATCAATGCACACATGAAGGCCGACTACTGGACAAATCTCGTGTCATTGCAGTGAAGAAATGGGGTCCTTGCAAAAATCTCTCTGATGTTCACACATTTCTGGGTACCATTGGAGTTTGTCGTATCTTCATTCGAAACTTCGCACAGCGTGCAGCACCACTTATTGTTCTCACACGAAAGGACATGCCATTTGAATTTGGAGAAAAACAGATCACCTCACAAGAAGACCTCAAAACAGTGCTCATTACTTCACCAGCTCTTCAAAGTATCAACTACAAATCCCTTTCCCCTGTCATTCTCGCAGTCGACACATCATACATCACAATAGGATTTCACCTCTGCCAATATGATGAAGGAGACCCGAGAAAGAGGTACTACAACAGATTTGCATCAATCACCCTCAATGACAGAGAATCACAAATCTCACAACCAAAGCTTGAGCTCTATGGTTTATATTGTGCGCTCGGCTCATTATGACTTTATTTGATAGGTGTTCGAAACCTCATTGTCGAAGTTGACGCAAGATATATCAAGGGAATGCTTGCGAATCCTGATATTGCACCTAGTGCCTCCATCAATGGATGGATTGTTTCAATCCTCACGTTCCATTTTACTCTTGTTCATGTAGCAGGTTCGCAACACGGACCTGATGGACTTTCGCGAAGAACAGCACAATTTGGCAACAACCCCGATACAACAGAAGAAGACTTTGAAGACTGGATCGACTCCTTTCACGGGTTCCTCCACATGATAAACTCTATTCAGCAATTGTCCCCGCCCTATCCCCAAATATTGACCTTTGCCATGGCTTCAGATCTCAGTAAGGAGGAGATTCAGGCCTGCAAAAAATACAACAAAGTACCAAGATCACCTCAGTCAATTGCGGACGATCTTCATCTCATTAAAGTTTGCAAATGGCATCAAGACCTAGCTCACCCAGAGGACATGTCAGACACAGAATATACAACATTTTGCAGATATTGCACAGAGTTCTTCATTGACCTTGACAAGCTTTGGCAAAAAGACCCACAAGGCGCACACAAACTAGTCGTTCCGCAGGAATGTTGCATGGAGATTATGAAAAGTACACATGATGATATTGGACATAAGGCCATATTCGCAACTAAAGCAAGGATTTCGACCCGCTTCTGGTGGCCAAACCTAACAGCAGATATCACATGGTTTGTTCGCACCTGTCATCTTTGTCAAATTTGCCAAACCTGCAACATACTCATTCCCCCTGTTGTTGCAACGCCTGTGCCCTTGTTTGCAAAGATCTTCATCGACACCATGCATATGCCGGCTTCAGGTTCTTATCGCTACATTGTGCAAGGTCATTGTTCACTCTCATACTACCCTGAATTTTGCATGCTTCGCTCAGAAACTGTGAAAGCGCTTGGAGATTGGATTTATGAAGATGTGCTATGCAGATGGGGTTTGCTTCAAGAAATTGTCTGCGACAACAGACCAGCATTTGTCAAAGCATTACACTACCTCACCAAACAATATCATGTCAACAACATCTGAATCAGTGGGTACAACTCACATGCCAACGGGCTCGTTGAGCGATTGCACTTCGATGTCCGGCAATCATTATTCAAGGCAGTCAACAGAGACCAAAAACAATGGTCGCTGGGGACATACTCAGTATTTTGGGCAGAAAGGATCACGATTCGCAAACACATGGGTTGTTCGCCATATTTTGCAGTAACAGGCTCGCACCCCCTTATCCCCCTCGACATCTCTGAAGCTATGTATCTCCAGCCTCCCCCAAATTCTGTTCTATCAAGCACAGATCTCATAGCTCGATGAGCTATCGCATTGCAGAAGCGAACTTCGGATATCAACAAGCTGTATTCAAAGGTCTTCGAAGCACGACTTACAGCAGCTGTTAGATTTGAAAAAGACCATGAACACACCATCTGCAAATTCGATTTCAAGAAAGGAGACTTAGTTCTAATGCGAAATACACAAATCAAGAAGTTGCTCAATTGCAAAATGCATTCCCGCTACCTTGGTCTGCTTGTCGTTATTTCGCACAACCATGGAGGCACATATATCATTGCTGAACTTGACGGAACTGTATTCCACCGGCCCATCACAGCATTTCACATAATTCCCTACTTTGCCAGGTCATTGATCAATATTCCTATGGAATTCCTCGATATCGACACAGCACAACTTTGCAAACTTGAAGAAGAAGAAGAAGTAGATGGAGAAAAGGATGACCACCCTCCTAACAGCAAAGAAACAGAAATCGAAAACAACAAAGAACACCTTTACCTTTCACAATCTTTCTTAGAAAAGTTGCAATATGGTTCGCCATGATTGCACAAGACCCACAGGGTTTTCTGGCTATGAAGCATTCTGAGCCTTTCCCTTATATTCCTATTTTCTTTGCTTGCTATTCACACTTCTGTATTTTGCACTGTTCACATTTCAACCAGATTCCATATAATGCCCCTTTCATTTTTCGTTTCTCCTTGCTCGATTTGTGCTATCAAGATCAGAAAGGCACAAAACTGTGATGACATTCTACTTGGTCAAAAATTTCGCACATGTGTCAAGTCTGTCCATCACCGCCTGTAGAGCCCTAATCTGGCCCTGAACCACCTTCCTCTTGTCGCAAATGGCTGCAAGCTCCGCAGAATCACTGTTGTCAGAATTGTCGACCAGGTCAATCACTTTAGCCTTACCGGAACTCTTCGCACTGATACAAAGTGGCCTAGGTGGAGGTCAGGATGATGTTGTGATCAAGGAGGAGCTGGTCCGATGAATGCAGGAGCTAATACAATTTTTAGTCAAAGAAATTCGAAACAAAAAGACCTACATACCACGAGAAGGCCGTTTATCTTTGTCCACCTTCTGCGACCCACTAGGTGTCTTAAAATCTGTCTTGTGCCTAATTCTGGAGCGCGATACAGCATCCCAATAGCACCCCAATTTTTCGTCGAAGCACTCATTGCACTTCACATTCCCCGGCCGAAGGACACACTGTACCGGGGCTTTGTATGTCTTGCAACAATTGCACTACGACAAATGAGTCAAAAGACAAAACTGAAAAACAATTTACTCACCTTGCTTGCAACTCGACCCTGGCTTCGATCTTTCGCTTCAACAATTTCTTGAGAGGTTCCAGACACAGAACACGTTCGGATTCAGCTTTGCTTCTTGGCAAAGCAGTTTCAGGTGTTTTGACTTCGTTGTTAAGGTTGAAGTCCGTGTCCGCCTCTATCTCGGCAATCCCCTGTGAGAACATAACCTTGTCAATCACTCCTGTTGCAAATTCGACCATTAGCTTCTCAGCCATCTCCCAAGCCTCCTCATGTTGTCTTGCAGCCTCGAGTTGTTTAGCCTTAGCAGCAAGCCGGATTTGAAGGGCTTCCTCATCATAAAGTGCCTGTTCCTCTTCCTCTCGGACTCGGCTTGCAAGTTGCTTCAGAAGCAACATGCCACCCCACGGTAGCCACTCCTGTCACTCGAACCTTACAAAGGCAGATTGAGCCTTGTTGGCCCAAGAAACGACCTTGGTGTTGTCCATGACCTTTGGGGCAGTTGCGACACGGATGTAGGTGCCCTACCACAACTACTCAGTATCTACACAAATAAAATAGTATTGCAACACACCAGGCACCTGCAAAATTCCTTGCCCCATGCCTCATAATCCGAATCCTCTGCAACACCTTCGGGAAGCGATTCCATGAGAATGGCAACTTTCTTTTTGGCAAACTCGACTGCGGCAGTTTTGCTAGACATAGCAAGCAGATAGTAAGGTGATCGAAGGAAGTGGAGATTATGGTCGAAAGGATGAAGAAGTGTTGCTCCAATTTAGGATGACTGAGCACGTTTTTTTTATTGTTCGAGGTCACAATAGTCACACCATCACGTGGACAGTCAGAATTTCAGGAAGGAGGAGATGATATAACTGCAGGCTCCACAGGTCCAGAAACAATGTATTTGACATGGTCCATGTTCACACACTACCTGCCATCTCTGCAATGTATGCAAAGTCCTTGCAAAGCTTCACAAAACCTTGCAAAGCCCTTCTCACACTTCGCAGCCCAGAGTTCAGGTGTTTGCAATCTAATCTGCATGTTCCCATTGCTTTCACTTATGATATACCATTTACTCATCATTCCATGACATTCTCCGATAGTCCAGACTCGTTTCTCGTCTTTGTGTCTTGGAACTTAGCTATTCCCTCCTAATTTGGACAGTGGCTCAAGTCTTTCTACTCTGTACTTATAAAACCCTATAGTTTCAGCTTCAAATAACAAGTTAGTTCTTCCCTCCAGTTCACATCTAAAGTCCTCGTACTTGTCTAAGCCCTCGTGCTCGTCCTCAATATCACTGATAATCATCTAGTATTTGCAAAAGACTTCGCACTCTAAATTGTAACCTCACAACCCTCACATAGAACTTTGCATAAGTTCTGGTTATTTTGTTTTGATTTCACACATCTTGTTTCATATTATTCTCTATATTCTTCACCTTTTGGCTTGTTGATTCTAACCTTTGCACATCCTTGCCTCAGTCCTTTTGTGTTTGTGTTGTTTGTTGGTTTAGTTCCAGCATTCAGCCAGTGCAGGGATCATCGACATGTCTGATGCGGCACCCACCACCACCACCAACAATGCTGTGCAAATGCACACACATGAACATCGGCACCAGCACCTACACGACCCTGCCGTCTTGCTCCAAGCACNNNNATGGCCACATCATCTGCCCACAACCTGCTGTCTCGCATCAAACATGAGACGGCCACAATGTCTCTTGTTCCACCCCACCACCACCATCCCGCCTCATCAGTCACACCCCCACTGGCTGTCTCATATCAAACGCGAGACAGCCACATCGTCCCCGTCACCCACCACACCACCCTGTTCTTCCTTACCTACCCCGGCCTCATCACCCACCTCCACCATGTCACCTGGCCGTCTCGCTTCAAACATGAGACAGCTATGTCGTCTCTTACCACACCACCACCACCATGTTGTCTCACCACCACCACGACTAGCTGACTCGCTTCAAACACAAGACAGCCATGTTGTCCCTCGTTCCACCACACCACCACCATCCCACCTTGACAGTTGCACCCCCACCAGTTGTCTTGCATCAAATGCGAGACAGCCACATATTCACCAATCCCGGCCCCACCCAGTCCCATCCTCACCCCTCTGCTTATCAAACGAGCACGAGGGGTATTTTATTTGTAAATTATAAGTGACATACCCACGGGTATACCCAGTAGTGCTCCCAAAGTTCAGTTTGGTTCAGTTTGAGACACTTTTTGTCAAACCCCAAACTGAACTTGGAGTTCAGTTCAGCCAAAATGCTGAACCAAACCTTGGAGTTTGGTTTTAAGTGGTTTGGTTTGGGTTTCAAACCTTGAACTCTTACTATATATAGTAATTGGTTCAGTTTTTAAGAGGTTTTGGCTGAACTGAACTCTCTTAAATGGTTTGGTTCAGCCACAGGCCAAACCTAAACCTGAACTTCGGGTTTGGTTCAGTTTCAAACTGAGTTTGGATCAGTTCTGAACTGAACTTTGGGAGCACTAATACACGGGGGTCCAATTGGCTGTACCCGTGACCATACCTGGACCCTCACTGGGGGTACAGGTATTTGGCGGGTACAGGTACGGGTACAGCCAAAAATACCCCCGGGTTACCCGTGCAATACCCTATGAGAGGATGGACCTCCTTGTAGTCCACTCTCAGACCCCATGCCCATTCCTACATGGTCCAGCAAGACTCGCACACTTGTCGCAGTCAAAATAGGAAGTTGGTTAGGTGTTGGTGAGCTCCTGGGGACTGAAAATGATGCTGCCAAGGCCCTAAAAATGATAATCACACAATTAGAGCATGAATCTGATGTCGGACTTGACTAGTGTTAACTGAGTATATGTGTGAGATACTACTGTTTATACTTAGGGAAGCAAGAGTAACTACTCAGAACAGTACTACTCGTAGGTTATGTAAGTGGCACATAATTCTAGGTGGGCATATCTGTAGGTATTTCCATCATACCCCCTTGAACACTTGGAATCATGCTGTGTGCACTCCCTCGAACCCATAACTCCACCATCCATCTGTAACTAGGGTTGTCCACAGGTATGGGAAAAACTGTGGTGTCATGGGTACAGGTCACGCAGGTACAGGTCACACAGGTACGGGTCACGCAGGTATGGGTACGGTTCCGGATTTTCCCACCTGTGGCCACGGTGTTGCAGTATAACTCACGGGTTGTCTTTTTTTTAGGTTTTTTTTTTCTTGTAAGTGGGCGGCTCTGCCTATATTACGGTGAGTAATATTTACCCATCTAAGTATGCTACGGCCGTTTATGTGCCCACTCCTGTCATATTGTTTTACTAATTCTTTACTAGTAGGTTCTGACTCCTGAGCTTTCACCCGGGCATCCTGGGTATGATCTCAGCTCGATCAAGTACCCGATGAAACTATTCTATATGAAGACTGGTTGCTGGTCCACAGACTTGATGCCTTTGCAATCCAAGCTCTCAGACCCAGCTAAACTAGTATACTTCAAGTTTTGAACGATGCCCGAACGTGCTCGTAATGAAACACTGCCGGCCATGAATAAATACCGGTATATTGAATGTTGGCTCAGCCAGTGTATAAAGCAGAAAAAATCTGTACATTTATTTTCTTCATTTTCCCAGATGGTGAAATCTAAAGTTTCGAAGCCCAAAACCCCCTCTACTTCTGATTCCAAGTCTAAAACTCCAAGCACTGCTGTCTCCAACCAACAGTCAACTAAATCAGGCTCAGCCACATCAGTGATATCTCACAAGGCCTCAACCATCGCCAAGAAAGCCACCAAAACTGTTGTGCGGCCTTTCAAGAAGCTCAAGCGCTCATTTTCCACCTGCACACAGTCATCTGTTGCCAACAACCATGCAGATCCGTCTGTTGCTGACGACCAACCAGATCAGTCTGATGCTGACAAAGATCCTCCTTCAATCAACAATTCTACACCAATTGACATCAGCTCGTTGGATGGTGAGGTAGATGCACAAAAGGAGCTAGGTATGGTGTTGTAACAGCACAGTACTTTTCCCGCAACTCATTCTCTAGCAGATGCCCTCAAGAGGACTGAGCGAAATTGACCAATACTTACAACTTCTGGTCAAAAACATCAAGGACCCGCTCAAATGGTGGTACACTGGTAAGTAGTGTATAGCATGGGTTTACCGCGGGTTTTTTTCGGCTACCTGTACCCGTACCCGCATGGTGGGTCTGGGTATTATGCGGGTCCGGGTACAGGTCTGGGCAGGTACTACTGTAGTACTACGTGTACCTGCCGCATGCCTGCGGCAGGTCTCTTGTGATTGGTGCATGTAATAATATATACATGATAATATAAAATACTGAGCAGGCGAGTGTGCACTCGCCTGCTCACCCGCTCACTTGCCCACTCACCTGCTCTACTTGCTCACTCACCCCGTGCACTCGCCCGCTCGCTTGCCCACTCACCCATTCCCTGCTCATTGAGACCTTTTCTCAGGTGACATGGCCTGGGTGATGTGTTTGCATCGTTGGTTGTCGGGTTGTGGTGGTGACATGGCCTGGGCGATGTGTTTGTGTTGGGTGTGTTTGTGTTGGGTGTGTTTGTGTTGGGTGTGTTTGTGTTGGGTGTGTTTGTGTTGGGCAGTGACACCAGTGTCATGGCCCGGGTGTGGGTGGTGATGCAAGGTGTCGTTGGTTGTCAGGTTGTGGTGGTGGCATGGCCTGGGCAATATGCTCGTGTTGGGCGGTGACACCATTGAGGTGGCCTGGGTGTGGGTGGTGATGCGTTGGCGTTGTTGGTTGTTGGGTGGTGGTGGTGACATGGCCCAGGCAATATGTTCGTGTTGGGTGGTGGTGCCAGTGAGATAGTCTGGGTGTGGGTACTGGTGCACCCAGAACACCTCTGAAAAGATAATAATTAGTCAATATAATAACTGTTTTACTTACTTTATTACCCTTGCTTTCCTTCTGCTTGACTTTGTTGAATGTCGAGCGGTTGTGGTTGGGTTGCTGGTGTTGTTTGTGTTTGTTGAGGTAGCACGAAAAGCTCAAGAAAACTGAAAAAATAATCGTTTTGAGCTAAATAAAATACAAAAAAATATGTAAAAAATATGATAATATCTGTGAAATGCTATTGTATAATACCCGTGCATACCCGCCATACCTGCGCCATGGGTATGGGTTTTGCACGGGTTCGGAAATAGTTATTGATACCTGGACCTGGCGGGTTTTCAATACCTGCACTATGCACTAGATGAAGACGAAGAGGAAGCATGCGGGGTCAGACACTGAGCCAGTCATCATAGTTGAATAGTTTTTGTAGGCAAGTAGTAGACGACATGGGTGCATATGCACTGTAATGCAATTCATACCACAGGTACAAGGGTACACTGCAGTTTCTTTGCACACTGTGTGTATTCACGGGTCGGTGTGTACCCATATCCGTCATGGGTGCGGTGTCCATGGGTACAGGTGCGGTGTCCAAAATCCAAACCCATGGTATACCTGTGGACGACCCTATCTGTAACTGCGTGGCAATAGTGCATGTCCGCATCCGATGTGTGGGAGGGCCGGTAAGGTGCTGTGTGTGCTGAGTGTGCTGGACGCCCTGAATGTCGTCCTTCGTAAGTCCTGCTTGTTCGGCCAGGGAACTGTGTGCGCTAAATGTGCTGGACGCCCTGAATGTTGTCCTTCATAAGTCCTGCTTGTTCAGCCAGGGAACTGTGTGTGCATGCTCATCAACACCAGTCGCTACTCAATCTTGCTAGTCCCCTGCACAGGGTAGGGATGGTGGCTGGTCATTGGGCCACTGTGTGGTGCGAGTTTGGGGTAAATACCCACTGGCTGTCACTCGCCATTGGTGGGGACCTCTTGGTTACTTCGATCCAGTGGTACCAGTTGTCGCCGTCATCACCCTTGCCATTGTGCACTCCACTGGCATGGGCGGTGGTATAACCCACTTGGTGATGTACCTATTGGTGACATTGTCCATGCATTGGTGCTGTAAAATATCTGGGGCAGGCAACTTCCATTCACCCCCTCGTGCCAAATATCAAGTGGTTTGCCGGGCGCAAGGTAAGGTACCGGCGTGGTTGTGTATGGTGACACAGTTGTGGGGGGCTTTGTTCTGCACCACCTGCTCTCCCTATTCTGCTGCAGTCCCTGGTTTGTGTCATGCATTGGTCAATCGGCCAGTGATGGCATTGACTTGGTGCTGAAGGATGGGGATGGGGGATGGGAGTGCTGGGGTTGTTGAGCCGGCTTGGGGCATGCGGCTAACATTGAGCTCAGGGGCTCGGGATGCGGTGCATCAAGAGATCCGGGGGAGGGCAATGTTGGTGTCACCCCCTCGAGCTAGACATTGACAGCTTGTGGCCAGGTGCTGTGGATGTTGGCACCGGCATGGGGTTGGTGTTGAGAGCCGGAATGCTCGGGCAGGGTGCCCTTGTGTTGGTGTGGGGGCATTGGTACTTCACCCCCTCGAACCAGTGTCACACCTGAAACTGGGTTTCAGTTATGTTACATAGAATATACCTTCAACAATATCCTCTATT
>QLPF01009319.1:0-10728 GCA_003314045.1 Hygrophorus pudorinus | reverse complement strand
AAAGAACGCAAATTGTAGTGTTAACTTCTCAATGAAGGATATGCATACCTGACCGATAGCCAAATGGCAGAAACCACGGACGAGCTTTGCCTTATAAAGAGCGTCGGCAGCCATCTCCATACGCCGTATAGTGGTCATTTGCTTGTACAAATCGAGTAGCTCATTCTTGGTGACCTGGACCTCGAGGTCCGGCTTCTCACATTTGTATGACTGGAAGGAGTCTTCGTGTAGTTTTACTGTGAAAGGTTGGGAAGGGTCGGCGGGACTCTCATACAGTTGTGTGGTATCTGCAGAAGTCTGGACAGCGCGCGTCAAAGGCTGTAAAGTCGATATTCATTATCAGTGACCAAACTGGTGAACATATCTATGTCTCTTACAATCCGACGGGGTATCCGTGCACGTAGACGACCTAAGGAGGACATGGGAGGGGAAAGAACGCGTTGAGTTGTTGGGGTGGAAGAAATAATTTGGGACACCCGTGGGAATCACAAACTCCGAGCCTATCCGCATTATCACCGAGCACTAGAGCACTGGCAGGTAAATACACCGTATATATATCAGTCTGTAATAACGCTCCCGTGCTCCAACCAATCCAATGCCGTCCTAGCATTATCCAGCACCTCCTTATCATCCTCTAACATATGTGCCATCCTCCCCCCGGGGCTAACACTCACCCCACCTGTCCACTCACAAATATGTCTCAGTGTAGAAACAATGCCAGCATCAATCAGCTCTTTCCGCCGTTTCGGATTCGCGCGCGCAAGCTCGAGCACACATCCAATAGCCGGACGTCGCGCTTCGACTTTGGCATCGGCGAGGCAGGAGCGGAGGGAGTGCAGGATCTGGGGGTGTGAGAGGATTAGGTTTTGATGGGCTTCGGTCCCATTTGCTAGATTTGCTAGAACGCATGCTGCCTGAGATATTCCTATTTAGTTAGGTGTCTGCACTAAGTGACGGTGACATACTTGGAGTACAACTGCTCCGTCTGGCGATGTGAGAGATACTGTCAGATGGCTGAGGATGACGTCGGGGCCGAGCTCTCGAAACACTATCTCGGTGCCTGGTTCATTCTCGGCGATGTTCTGCACGACATTCAAGGCTTGTTCTTGCACGCCTACGTCAGGATCTGTCAATAATCTGCGTCAAATTAAGTCGAATCCCAATTCTGTAGGAAGAAGCGCCGACTCACTCTGCCAGGTTATGCCAACCAAGATGGTCCATGACATCTCTCTTGATTTCAGTTGAAGACTTGCACAACAGGTTCTTTATCGCCCAGAGTGCAGTCGACCGAAGTGAAACATCGTCCGAGTTTAGTAACTGAAGCAACCGGGGCATCACGCCCTCCTCCAGAAAAATCTATAAAATCACGTCTGAGCTTTCAACGAAAAATCTGCAGTCCAAGCGAAAGAAACACTCACAGGCCTCAAAGGCGAGAACTCATTCACAAGATTACACATCGCTGAAAGCGCAGCAAACGTCACTCTCCGATCCTCTCCTTCCTTTTTGAAAATGCCAAAGACACTCATCCCAAGCCCGCTATCCATTATGTTCGTTCGAATCACTGCCACTGCACGGCTTAGCGCCCGTATGCATTGGCAGGCTGCGTAGCGGACACCCACATGACGATGTGAGAGGGAGACGTGGATGATGGGGATGAGCCGGAGGGTGTCAGTTACTTCTCGACGGATTTCGTTGTCGAAGAGGGAGAGTGAAGCTATGGCTGTTAGAGCTGCCTATGCATGTTACGTGAAGGAGAGTGAACGATGAAGGGGGAAAGACACACGTACTTCTCGGAGACAGGAGACGGTTTCTGGCTCCTCGTCCCATTCTGGTTGATTCTCGACTGGAGTAATGGATTTCACTAGTGTTGCTAGTCTTTCAGCCCCACCACGTTCGAGGGCAGTGCGGCAGAGAACGTCGTTATCTGTTATGAGGTAATCTGATAATAGAATCAGCAAGTTGAAAGTACGTGCTGGAATAAAGTGGGCGCACTAAGGATGAAGCACGCTTTTGTGCGGTTTTGTGGAGAGTCAGAGGGTGAGATGATCATGCGATTCACGACATGAATTATAGGGAGCGCGGCCGGTGTTTCTATGGGCGTTGAACTGGATCGGAGAATATGTGTTGCGCTGTGGAGTATTGTCAAGTGACACGTTGACGGATGTGTGGAATAGAAAAATACCACAGGCAAGAGGCAAGTTGAACATCAGTTGAACGTGATTTACATAGTGATAGTACAGATGATAGAGGTGACGGGACTTGAGAGAAGTTATGGAGGTTAGTGGCTGAATATTCCTATGTTCAAAACTCGCACCGTCTCGATCGGGTGTGTGTTTGGCCAAGATCGTAGCCACGGTTGGATTATCTTTAGCCAGGGCTGCAAGAGCAGACAGAGCAGCTTCCTGGAGCTAAAATAGATTTCAATGAACTGTGAAATATCCACAAGAAAGACGAGGAAATCACCTTGCCATCTCGACTCCGGAGCAACCCAGTCAAATTTCTTGCAACCCAACCGCCTTGTCTACTCGGTGCATTCATATTCGACATGTCAGGCTTTTCCCAACCCCGTTTTCCCTTGACCTCCTTCATACGGTCCGCGCGCGGCAGCCAATCCGTGATGACACTGCGATGTGCCTGGTTGCGGACGGCAGAAGCTACTAATTGGGCTATTGACGTGCTTGTTTGCGGGGAAGTATCGACCAGTAGTGGAAGGTATATATCGAGCGATTCAAGCTACGAAGTAGGATGAGTCTTGGCATCAATAGTGCAATTTGGTGTGGATTACTTGGAAGAGGTAATCTAGAGCAACTTGAACTTCGTCGCGGATGTCAGATGTATCGACATGGAGACCCCATTGAGATGGTCCGACTGTTTCTGCGATTGCTACAGCCAGTGCCCTCAGTGCCCGAGCAAATGCAGATCTGAGAGCTATAGAGTCTGATGGTTGGAATTTTGACATTGCAAAGAGGAATGCTCTGGGGGCGTCGGCTCTCAGTAAATTTCTTAGGGCCTCCTGGGATCCTGTGAAGCAGTGTTAAATTGCGATAGTTTCACGGCACGGACGGATGAGACCGTATGAAAGTGATGATATGACATGCGCAGCTTCGATACGGATATCATCCTTGGATCCTTGCGCTTCTGAAAATGGTGGTGGGCGATTGAGACACTCGACAAGCCTCAGGGCGAGTCAATAGGATTGGAGATTAGAAAAGGACCAGCAGCTCACGTTTGGACGAAAGCGATGTCTTTCGCTTTCGCTAGTTTCGCTGATGGATTGCCAATGACAGAATTTTTGACCCGTTTCAAGGACGATAAGTTTACCGTTTTTATTGTCATTTCACTGGTGGCCAATGCGATGACCTCGCGCACTGCGTCCAATTGTAGAAATATAATCACGGCATCCTGCCACCGCGATACCCCTGTGGTTAGCCTCTTGCCTCAACGCCCGGCGATATACCAATGGACAACGTAGCCCAGCTAAAGTCTGCTACCGAAGGTTTCGACTACTTGTTCGCAAATCAAATCGTAGACGCGCGAGAGGCGTTCGCTGCACACGAATCTCCTTTCCATTTACTCGGGCAGGGAGTATGCTCGTTTTTGGAAGCTGCGCTGGGCATGGAGGTACGAGGGTACTACATATTCTGCTCAATTTAAGATCTCATTCCTACGCGTCCTAGACTGGCATGATGGCCGAAGCGGGCAGATGTCTTGCTCTGTCTGAAGCGGGCGCAAAGAGTCAGATAAGGGCTGCGAAACCGAAAGGTAATCAGCGATTTACACCAGGGCTTGAATGGGAAATCCTTCAAGCAGATGCTGTCATTCTATTGGGTTTGACTCATGCATTGAGGTCTGTCTGTTCTCGCCACCCATGCTACTCACCTTAGATTCACCTAAAGAGCACTTTTCACAGCGAGTCGTATATGGGGTATCTCCAATGCATGTGAATACGCTGTTTCTCTCGTCCTGATACGCTAGCTAACACTTTATTGCAATAGTTATTCGTTAAACAGGTAGGCCACGCCACTCGGGTGGCTCATGTGCTCACAGATTTTGTTCAGTGCACATTCAAAGTTCACCAAGCGAGTATATCCTCACCTTTTTATTCTCCTCTGACCAAATTCAGTCCAGATTGTACAAAACGGTTTTCCCGGCCGGCCTGGATGAGTACTCGACACCTTCCACAACACCCACGCCGTCACGAAAGTCATCAAACCCCAGCATAATATCCGTAACATCCTCACTTCCTGCAAAGTCTGGATTCTTCGGTCGATGGACCGCTTCTGCTTCAACATTGACCGTACCTCAGACTCCGGTAGCACCGGTAGCACCTGATGGTCCCGTTGAAGATATGATTGTCGCCGGGACTGCCTTTGGTATGCCTAATGATATATTTGCGTTCTTCGTTTAACTTCTTATTTAGGCTTCGGATTGTTCAATTTGGTGTTCTCTTTACTGCCTGGGAGGGTCAAGTGCGTCTGGTTTTCTGTGAAATCCCGTGACCGATGCCTGACACCTCTTGTATAGGAGTGTAGTTGGTTTCTTTGGGTTTGATCATGACAGGAAACTAGCCCTCCAGGCCCTAGCCGTATCTGCCGCCAAGAAGGATGTACATTCTGTATTTGCAGGGTATGTACTTCTTATGTTCGCACCCTGACATCGTAATCACGACATGGACAGCCTTGTTCTAATGACATACCACGGTGTCATTCTGCTCCTTTCCGGATATCAAGCAGACGAAGAACACATAATAAAACAATATAAAGCTATAGTGGATAGGTCTGATTTTTTGTCTGTGCAAGCCCCTATGCGAGAAAGCTAACCGCGAAATAGCATTGAAATGCGATACCCGACGGGCGCTCTGTGGATACTGAATCGTGTTCGTGTGACTCTTCGATCCTCCCCCCCGTGTATGTACTCATTGCGTTCATTATTCAGGCCAAGATCCTTCGGATGTGCCACGATGCAGAAGGTGCCATCCGCATCCTCCAAGCCGGTCTTGAACCCGACCGCCCACATTCATTTGCTCAAGCCGATACACTCGTGAGTACCCATTTCCCTTAAAGGCACAAACGCTGACAGGAAAGTTTACAGTTGGTTTTTGAGCTGGCGTGGACACTCCTTGCCCAACGGCGTCACCAGGAAGCGGCGGACATGTTCATGAAACTAACCACTCTCAATAGTTGGTGTGTCCTTTCGTCTTGTCAGCTTTATACAATGGTGAGATACTGCGGGTTGTAGGAGCCACGCAACATATTACTTCATTGCCGCTGGTATGCCCAGCGCTACGCTGTTTGTTCTGGACCAATTTATTTTGCTGGCTGAATGGGCGCTCTGCGCGGACATAGGCTGTTACCTTTCATTAAAGGACTACAAGAAGACGCAGGAGTTGTTGGACGCGATACCTGGGTTAATCGAGAAACGGAAGATTAATGGAAAAGATTTGCCAACGGAAGTTTTGATCAAGAAGAAATGTGGGTGTGGTCTGTGTTGTGTGTTGGCCCGTTCACTGAGTCATAATGCCGCAGTGGCGTTTTACAAAGCCAAGCAGGCAAGGGGAGACGGTTTGGAGTCTGAATATGCACAGTGTATCAAGATTAGTCCGGCAGAAGGCGCGTTCATATCGCATCGGTCATCCTGGCCTCTGCTCACCTGTACTATTCACTTTCTAGAGTTGGCAATATGTACGTAACTTCCCACGTTACTGATTGACACCTCATTGACATCCGCTCATCAGTCTGGAACACACATGCACGCATAGAAAAGTCCATTGCATTAACACACATTCAAGAATGGAGTGCTCTCTCCCCGGCCGTCAATATACCAAGCCAGTACATTTTCACCCCTACTCCCGTCACGCCGGTTTCCGCAAGTACTCCCGCCTTACGCAGTCCGGCTCCAAGTCTCCTAGACCTTGACACTCCTGATGAACTAGCCGTGCGCTCCCTCCTCCTCGGGATAGTACACCGCACAGCAGGCGACTTCCCCACCTCCCGCCTATTCCTTATCGATGCACACAAGCTCCATCACGATGTTCAGACCAGCACGTGGGTGGCCGGGGTGGCGATGTTTGAGCTTGCGGTCCTTGATTTGAAGGAGGCGGAGGCGGCTGAGAAGGCTGCGGGCAATGGGCTGATAGTAGATGGTTCGGAGAAGGAGAAGGTTATGGGTGGTGATATGGTGACAAATTGGACGAAGGTACTGAAGGATGCGACACAGAAACTGAATTCGGCGCTGGCTCTGGCTACGAGCTCTACGGATTTGTCGTCGAGGTTGGACAGTAGGATTGCGATGTTGAGGGAGGAGGTTGCGACCAAGAAGGAGATGTTGGGGATCGTTTGAGGATGTAAGGATACGTAGGCCGTACTTTCATGATTTTTGGAATAAATAGACAGGCTACACTTGAAGCGGCTGAATCGGCTCAGCTCGGCTCATACTGCAGATGACTCACGTACAGCATAACACAGGGGTTGCAGACTGTTATTTAACAGACAACCCCCCCGTCATTGTCCTCCGACATTTTCACAAAACCTTTCCAGAGCAGTGATGGACGTCAACGACCTCCTGCCCAAGAGTGAAGCTGATCTTCTGGCGGTCCTTCTGGACTTGCCATACCATAAACGAATTGGTTATGCCCTTAGGCTCGTGAATAACCATCGTAATGATCCTGCCTTGCTGTCCTTAATTCAGGAGCTTCTTTCCACCACCTTACTTCCTGACCGTGTCCCCTTCCCGGGAAAGGAGGAAGACGATGGTTACATTACCCTGTCATTCCCACAAAGCACAGCATCGAAACGCTTTTTCCAGCGTGAGCTCGGACTAGCCATGGCGTCCGCGCTCGGCGAACCTGCCATTCCGGTCCTTCTTGACGCTATTATCCATCCATCCACGGCGGGAAAGTCTCGTGCCATCACTGCATGCGCGTCTAGTGCAACCGATAGGCAGCTAGTCGAGATTTATCACAAGAGCGTCCCCGCTACGCAGGGGAGTTTACGTGTTGCGATGGAATCGGCTGATCGAGTCGAAGCTTTGAAATTACTGCAGCTTTGGAAGGAACCTTCTGTGGAGATAATCGAATCTCGGTGTGTCGTACTGCAGAGGGATTTGAAACTCGCCAAGCCACTAGAGAGAGATGCAATTTGGACTTCTGCAGGGTACGTACCGTTTTATTAAACGCCCTAGGGTGTCCAACTCATGCACAAGCACAGGCTATCGCTCATCAGACCTCATCGTCGTTTGCACGATCCCCTGTATGTTGAAGATGGCAAGGCTGACCTCGTCACAACCCTTTTCGATCTCCTTGAGCTGTACCCCCCACCCCATCAAACCCGTTTATTGAATGACCTCGAAGACGTCCCGTCAATTCCTTCCAGCCTAGACAAACGTATTTACAGCTTCCTCAAAGGCGACATCTCACGCACGTTGCGGCTAGTCAGGCGTACTTGTTACATTCCTGATACAGAACACAAACAACGTGATCTACTCATACTGCCCTCTGGATTTATGCATCAGAAGTCCAGCTCCCGGTTCTGGCACATGTTGCCTCTCGAGGAGCAACAGAAGCATCTACTGCCATTCATTCTCAACCTCATGCGCGTGCAGAACCATGTGCTACTAAAAAACGGTCAACTCCGATCTGCAGATCTGTTGCAGGGTGTAAGGTGGCAAATTGTCATCGCCATTGCCAACAGCGCTCTAGCCATTCTCGAGAGCTTACAGACACCGGAGGTTACGTTGTACTCGGACAGAAAAGGCATCGTGGCCTTTATAGTTCATGCGATCCACGCGTTGGCATCTCGACTTTATCGCATTGCCCATCGGAAGGACGCACTTAGGTTGCAGTCAAAGATAGAACCTGAATTTGGAAACCTTCTTCGCCATGCCGTTGAACGCATCTTGGCGGCATTCAGGATATATGCGGTCTCTGATGAGGCATTTGTGAAAAACTTCACGGAGGGTTTCATTTTCCCCCTACTCAATGGCCCGTTGAAACGTTACCCTCCTCTTGTAGAGGTGTTATTCGACAGCGTCAAAGGCGTTTTTGATATGACTCAGGTGTCGAAATCAGAATTGCAATGTAGCGCTAATCAATTCCTCCGGGCGCTGAAGAGGAAGAAACCGTCCGTATTTGACATCCCAAATAACGAAGCTGTGCAACCATATTGCAGCATCGCAGACACAGACAATGATGCCGTCTTCCGCCTTCTACTTAGGCTTACGCATCCGAGAGACGACCCGTCCTTGTACCTTGATGCGTTATCTGACCAGCAGAAAGAGGTCGTCTGGGCGTACTTCGATGATAGTGAATATATCTCTGGGCAGCTTCTCGACGACGGAAGCCTCAAAACTCATCTCCTCGTCCGTATCTTAAAAGAACTGGCTTCGCCTCGTGCCCGTCTTCCTTTCGTGAAGGCTCTCCTCGATCATCCCAACATCAGCGATGTCACTGCTTCCACATTGTATCCCCTCTTGGATGTTTCTGACCCGCCTTCACGAGAAGTATTGCATAAGAACACTTACAAACGCCTGTTCACGGAACGATATACGGCCTACGCTAATCTTATAATTGCAACATGGGAACAGAGATCCCCGAAGGAGTTCATAACTACCCTGAGGTTCCTTATTACCAGAACAAAGAATGAGATCTTGCCCGATGCAGAGCACAATATGCCCCTACTCTTGCATGACATTCGTTTTTGCATTCAAATGTTTGAACAGGCGACGGATGGCGAAGTGAGGGAGCTGGCAGACTTGTACCTTTCTTGGGAGAAGCAAAATAACGAGGCTGTATCACGGGTGAGACTCGTTTGTTCTCATTGGTGTGATTGCGAATTGAAGTTTGGAAAACACAGGTTGTCTCCATCTCCGACCTTATTATGGGAGTGGCCACCTCTGCGCTTACACGATTTGCTGGATCTCCCGCTCATCCTGCCTTTCATTTCGGCATGGACCTGTTGTGGGCTCGGGAAGTGTACCAGCAAGGATTACTGAAGGCGCACAAGACGTACAGCATTCACATAAATACAAACGAATATCAATTGAGCGAGGACGAAGAGCTCAAGCGGAGACAGTTCGTGCTCGTCTCCAAGGGCCTTGGTGAAACGGGTTCTTGGAGGATCTTGGACGAACAGCAATTTGTGGACACCCTGCTCAAACAGTATCACAAGGTCCACCAGGCGGAGCCTTTCGAGAATTCTGCGGCATACCCCACATTTATTTCATGTATGTTGAACCTCCTCGGTATTCGATGGACAAAAGTGTCAGCGCTGCGTGAGTACACCGAACGTCAACTTGGTGTGCTTCGTGGCATTGCAGGGTCGAACAAGAGGCCGGCTGATTGGACTGGAGAGGCCCAACAAAAGGCCGTACAACATATAATTCGCCTTGATACCATGTATCACGACGCCAAGCTGGCTTCGGAGACTCTACTATGGTGGTCCGAATTTCGTCGTCTACGTCTATTCTCTACGGATGCTTCTAAAGAAGTAAACCTGCTCTATCAAGAAACTTTTGACCGCGATGGGAAGCAAAATCAGGAACGGCTCGACAAACTAGTGGAGAAGCTGCTCGATGTCGATGATTCTGCTGTTTACCTTGCATGGGTTCGCCGTCATTTGATGGACAACAGGCAAGACCTCCTCAAGGACTATCATATTACCGGCACCTCGGTTGGTGTTTTCAACCAGCTGTCCGACGGCGCTATTCCACAGCCACCGCCTTGGGTGCTCTACTCTCCTCGACGCCTCTATCCTCACCAGTGCGAACTTTTTGCCGCTAAGTTGTTGGTGACCATACACTCGGGAACGGTCTCTCTCCAAGCCCAGGTCGGGGCGGCTGAGGAGTTGACAAAGTTGCCAACCACCACCATCATCGAATTGGCGGAACTTCTCAAAGAGAACCTGAACCAACGTGTAATTGAAGCAATCCTGATGTTCCTGCCCCGTTTGGACGAACCCGCTTCTGGAATTCAATTTCTACTCGCCCCAACGTATTTGGACAGTGATCTCGCGAGAACTGCCATCTTTAGCGTCCGTAATTCTTTGGAGCACGTTCCTGCAAGCAGCTTGGCGAAAATTCTTATTCCCATCTTCCCACCCGAGAATTCGAAGAAGCCGCTGAAGGTTACGGTGATGAAAGAGCTCGTCCGGTTGGTGTGCCAGCATATCGCCCACGAAGAACACCAGACCTTCCTTGTGACATTGTGGAAGCGCAAGTTGCATCAGGACGGTGAGTAAAGTTGAGTGAAAGTTTTATTTTACCACTGACAGAGGCTTCTTCAGTACGCATTGCGTTCATTCAGTCTGTGATCCCTTTCCTTGGCTCAGAACAAGAGAATCTGGGGCGGACTGTACTCCGGGATGCCGTTTCCAATCCTGTATTGACTTTGGACGACGCTCTTTTTGCCCTTCTAGCGGTTCATCCGAGTCCTACACCTGAAACTGTCTCGATGAACAGCCTTGACGTTCAAATGGCAAGCATCAGCGACCCGGAGATCTTGGCCGAAATGGCAAAAAGCACAATCCCGAGCAGTTGCCATGATTTATACACAGAGGATGTCCTGTATCCGCTTTCTCAACTGTCGCCTGTGATATTAGAAACATTCCCCAACCTTACCCAAAAGGAGGCTAAGCTTTTGCGCGAAAGACTGCAACTGTTGCAGCAATCGGCATACCACGCCATTTTCTCTCTTTTCCTCAAGGCCTCTAACGCTCACGTCTTCGCTCAAAGAGG
>QLPF01009277.1:0-10185 GCA_003314045.1 Hygrophorus pudorinus | reverse complement strand
ATTTTCAACTGTAGTAAGATAGACCTCATCATGTGATTTTGCGTGACATTGCAATTTAAAAAAAGTAGTGAATTTTCACCCGACATTTAGGCAAATCGGGCCCCGAGGACAGGTCTGAGCATCATAGTCGAATAGATCTATCTACTCAGAATAATGTATTTCAATGTGGTGATGGAGGAGTATGGTATTTTGTTACCAAAAACTGCACAATTATCAGCCACAATTTGAAGTGTCACAAGGTCCTGCAATCATCATAGAATACCGTACTCCTCCATCACCACATTGAAATACATTATTCTGAGTAGATAGATCTATTCGACTATGATGCTCAGACCTGTCCTCGAGGCCCGATTTGCCTACATGTCGGGTGAAATTTTCACTACTCTTTTTTTATTGCAATGCCACGCAAAATCACATGACGTTGTCGACTATGTATGAGGTCTATCTTACAAACTCGGATCTGCCTGCAATATGGCTGACCATACTTATGAGACTCTTATGGACGACGGCAATTATCTGGGCTCAGAACGAGCCCGGATGGAAAACAAGGTCATCCTGGACGAATTGGAACGCAAGAAGAAAGCAAGGACAATGGCCGTGCCTACCGATGATAATCGCGTAAAAGCTCGTCTACGAGAAATAGGAGAACCAATCACTCTATTCGGGGAACGGGTGCGTTGGGATAGACTGTGTCATGCTAAAACTAAACCGCTGTACAGGCAGCAGATCGCAGGGACCGTTTAATTTATGTCTTATCTCAAATAAACGCGGCGCGAGGGGATGATGTTATGCAATTGGACGATGAAACATCTGATGAAAGCGACGAAGATGTACTTGAGTTTATGATTTGACTATTACTCCTGATGCTCATGACAGAACGTAGGTGGAGGAATTTTATTCACCCGGGTCGCTCGAGTTATTAGAGGCACGGAGACACTTAGCAGAGTACTCTCTCCCCAGGTTGGATTTTGCTACGGATATATAAAGACAGCTAGGTGCTTACTTACTTTCTTCATTTCCATATCCAGAGCTCAAAAGCGGGTCGCCCAACAGCGGATAGACAGCAGAATGCCTCTTGGGCGGATAATTGACATACGTAAAAAGGTTTTCGCAGAAGTAAAAGTATGATATCCTGCCTAGCTGATGTCGTTGTACCTTTCTGATACTTGCTTTCCGAGCATAGAAATACGCCAACCTTGGCTCACAAATAGGCGATGAGCGGCCAATATCACAAGTGCGCTTTGCGCCAAATAGTGAGATTCTTGCGACTGGTAGTTGGTCGGGTACAGTGAAACTTTGGAATGTTCCTTCGTGCACACCATTGCGTTCGTTACGAGGTATGCATTGCTCAAGTCCTCATTATTTTAGCCGGATTTAAGGCAACATCCCAGGACACAACGACCGTGTTGGGGGCGTGGCGTGGCATCCTCAAGCGACGCTAACACAAGGCGCAGACCTCGTTAATCTCGCGAGCGGTGCTGGAGACACACACATTCATTTGTGGTCGCTCAATAGGTGGGTCTCCCTGCCGTGTATCATCCCAGTAGTGTTGACACTTAAGCCACCTGCCAGTGAAACACCGCTGTCGGTGATGAAAGGTCACCAAGACCGTGTATGTCGAGTAGCTTTTCATCCATCAGGGGACTATGTTGCTAGCGCCAGCTTTGATACCACATGGAGACTGTGGGACGTAAAGACTTCAAAGGAACTTTTACTCCAGGAAGGCCACTCGAAGGAAGTGTATTCCGTTGAGTTTCAGGATGACGGTGCTTTGGTAGCTTCCGGGTATGCCTTCATCAGTGCATAAAGTATGGCACTCACCTGTTTTTCTTTAGAGGGCTCGACGCCATTGGTCGAGTCTGGGACCTGCGCACTGGCCGCACTGCTATGGTCCTGGATGGCCACGTCCAATCCATTTTTGCGATAAGCTTTTCGCCAAATGGGTTCGTTTCCTGCCATGCCCACTTTTGCTGCCAATCTTGACTTATTTTTGGTCTGGACAGATATCAAATTGCAACGGGTGCAGGTGACGACACTATACGAATATGGGACATGCGATCTCTGAAAGCACTCTATACAATCCCGGCCCACTTGTCAAATGTCTCAGATGTCCGTTTCTTCCACAGCCACGACGTACCATTCACCCCTTCGACCCAAGCAGATGTCACCATAGATGGTGCAGAAGCTGATCAGAACCACGATACGGATGTGGCCACAGGTGTAGAAGAGTGGAAATATCGCTCAGGGTTATATCTGGCTAGTTCTGGGTATGACGGACTTGTGAAATTGTGGAGTGCAGATGACTGGCAGCTTCTTCGAACACTCTCGACAGATGCAGGTAAAGTCATGTCGGTCGATCTCTCGAGCGACGCCAAACTTCTTGCGTCCGGAACATACAATCGGAATTTCCAACTCTTCGCTCCAGAGTAATTATAAGAATAAATTTGATGCAAGTCATGATACAATTGCGTGCAGACAGATAGAAAATCTCAAATAATACCATCTCGGACCTGAGCAGAATTGTAGGTAAAGGGAGGTGGCTAAGCAATGGTATAAGCAACGAACCTTTTGCATGAACCCAGATACACGGCCAATATCCACAATTTGAGCCTCACTCTCGACAGCAACCACCAGATTTTCGAGCATCTGAGCAAATGTGCAAATGTGTAAACGATAGTCCCCAAAGACAAATGCACACAGACTTACTTCCTCGACATTGTCGATAGGAATACCTGTACAAAGGGCAACGATCTTCTTACACTGGTACTCCTTCTCCGCGCTCGCACCTTGCAATGACCTGAGTCTTGCAGTCGTCAACTCCTTCATCCGGACATGCCACATCTTTAACCTCCGCAGCCGTATCAAAATTTCCACAGAATCACTGGTGGGTATCGGAGGCTCAACATCCACGCTGAACGAAACATCTACCGAGCCAGCAAGCCCAACCATTGTCGAATTCTGCCCACGCCATTGGAATGCTGAGCCAGCACTGTCGCGTGCGTCCTTCCCGTTTAGATCCGTGCGGCCGGTCCAGTCAAACTGTTCCTCCTCCAAGAGAGCTTTCTCCACATTCCGTTTTCTTTGGTTAATTTGGTCTAACTCGCCACAACGTGCCTGCCAAGCTTGAATCTGCTTCCGTTGCTCAGAGAGCTCCCTGGTGGCAGCTCGAAGATGGGCTTGTGTAACATCGAGCGAATCTTGTTTAGACTTGATTTCAACGGAGAAGTCGGAACTTAGTCCCTGAATCATTGCAGTCATATCTGGACCACCAGATAATGTTTGAGTTTATTGTTCCGCAAAACCACATTGGAATCTCACCAGCAATGACATCTTGACTCTTTTGTACTGGAACTGGAGGGCCAGATCGTAAGGACGCCAAAAGATCTTCGGCACGCGGACCGCCGCTGAATTCCTAAAGAATGGTGATTGAATCACGAATGCTGTAGAAATCTTCACAAATACACGGACCTCGGTCTCCACTCCAAAGTCTCCTGGCCGCAAGCCCAGCTTATTGGGCAGGATTCGGTTCGCTCCGACATCCAGCAGCGTCCTCACCAAACTCCGGTTGCCCACTCTCGCCGCAATATTTAGTGCGGTATCGCCATGCTCGTCCTGTAGATCAACCAGCGATCGAAAATCTCCTCCTTGGTTCTGAGCAACCCAGAAGAATATTTGGTCTAGATAATATCTCGCTGCAATCGCACGGCCCTTGACTCCTGCCAAAGAAACAACGTGATGAATGACGGACTTGCGAGAGGTATCGAGAGTTCGTATGGATTGATTCATGTAGGTGACCAGCGTGTGGAAGGTCTGCTGGTCGGCGTTGTGCGTTGCGAGACATGCACGAATGAGAGGCGTCTCCCCAAGGTGATTTCCACGATGAATGTCTGCTCCACTAGCGATCAATGCTTCAACGATCTGCTGTCGCGCCATACTAGCTGCCAAGTGAAGAGCGGTATGACCTTGGTCGTCCAGAACGACGTCGACGTCTACCGGCACGGAGGGATTTTCTGGTGTGATTTCGCGTAACAGGTCAAGGACGGCCACAGAATCGTCATGTTGATATACAGCTACGATGACAGCTGCTCTTCGACTGTCCTTCAGAGGAGCGGCCGGGTCCAACATGCGAGACAAAGACGGTTTTGTGGCGAACCGGGGGTGGTGGACATCAAGGTCAACATATGATTTACCGTTCGCGTCAGACATAGAGCTGGGGGGGCTGGAGATGCCATTGGAAGAGGGTTGCGGCGGAGAAATCCGCATTGGTGAGTCAGGTCGGGCAAGTGGATGTATTGGTGGAGCTTGAGATGGATGTCGTGGTGGTAATTGCCAGGTGATGTGTTGAGAAGGGGAAGGCTCTTTTCGTGCACGTTTGGCAGGCGAGGGACCTTCGTCTCCATTGACGACGGGAGTAGTAGACGGCGGCCGTGAACCATCGGACATCTGAACGTCAGGGGCTGCATCGGGTGGTTGTGAAGAGGATTGAATGGGGAAACTAGAAGTGAAGTGACCAGGGGTCGGAGTAAATGAAGTATCTGCTTCTGCTTCTGAGCGGTGCCTTTTGAGAGACTGCGGGTTGGGGGGCGGCGTCGAAGACGCTCCAGGGAATGACGGCTGAGAATATCCACTAGAGTGATATGGACCGGGTGAAACATAGCCACCAGCGCGAGCAGGAGCAAGGCTTGAGGTAGATGGGGTAAAGAGACCTTGGGCGCGACCTTGGTTCAGAAGACGAAGAGCGGAGCCAGGCATAATGGGTGGTGGTGCGAGGTTGGAAGGTATTGACGGCATATAATTTCCAGGCGTGGCCATACCAGAGAAAGAAGATGCAGCAGATAATGGACGGGGAGAAGCGGTTCCTCCGGAATTGGGTCCGGGGAGGGATCCGAGGGAATTCGTAGTAGGAGTGAAATCAAACAGAGGCGCCAGGAGGGGAGCTACGCCAAATTGAAGAGCGATATCACGCCCTCTCTCAAGAGGTATCCTTTGTGTATTGTAAGTGTATCGATAGAGCTACAGCAGATGCTCACATACCATGTTCCCTGATATTTGCCATACCCTCCTTGAACGATCTCATGCTTTCCAGGCAGAATCTCCTTCTCGAGTATCTTTGTACGACGACCCTTATCCACACCTGCCACTTTGAGAATCTGGGTCGCGTTAACGTAGGCATCGCCGCGTCTGCGCATCACAGCAATGCCTCGGACCATACATTCGTAGACCTGAGCGAGACGCGACCGTGTCAGGGCGCGAAAAGTGAAAGACTTGAAAGAAAAACTACCTGAACAGATGAGTAAACTGCGTTGTATATTTTGACTGGGGGCGGTTGGCCCGCTACTCTGGGAACACTCTGCATTGGTCAACAGCGTGGGCAACGATGAGGAGTGGTGCAACGCGACAGACTCCTCTTCACGCGCTGGGCGGAGTGTGAATACACCAATATTAACACCGTCACTCACTGGCAGGCTGCCCCGGCCTGGTCACAAGAATGTTTGCAACGGAATCTCAACGAGAACGCCAGCCCTTGTTGCGACCAGAAGAAGTCGAAGCTACTCCAGTGTACCCCATAATCCATATGATACGATCTGTAAGCCTTTTCATTTCTTCAGTAATTTGCTCGCTGATTTGCGCGCAGGATATAATTGTAGGCCTTTTTCTTTGTGGACGCGACTGTCTAGCTCACCCGATGGACTAGCACTTTATCGATACTCCACTATCGTATGAAGCAGTATGTTTGTATATCTGGGTGCATTCGGTTTCATGACACGCTCCGTTCAGCTTACAGCGCCGGATTTAACATATACACTCGTTCGTGAGTCACCTGGCCTGGTTGCATATCCAATCATTTTAACAAAAGTACAAGGCCCTCTAGTTGACAAGTATTGTGCCATTCAGCGGAATGGCAACATGTCCGTTGTCTTCTGCTTTCTCATCAATCGCGTCCATTTCATTCGGGATCAAAACATGGCGACAGCCACTATTTCACATTCACGAGCAGAGCTCTGCGAAATTCTGGCTATTCGCACCTTGCGTGACTATGGTAACAGCATGTTGGACTTGACATTGACCATAACCACCAGTTGGAATATCTACTCTGGCGCCGACGAGAACCTTATTGCTCAAGCAAGGGAGGCCAGAGACGACGATTTGGAAGACAGAGTAGGGAATGCAATTGAAATGGCCATCATTTGCAACGCAAAGAGATTCATCAAGAGTTCATCGTGCCAGAAAGTCATCGACGGAATCTGGACGTGAGTTTCACCTGACCTCGAGCATCCCAATTTTGAACGTCCGCACAGTGGTAAATGTGTCTATCAAGCCCAGAGCCATAATTCTATTCTCTCCGATGTAGGTCTTTTTGCGCCTCGACAGATCTGTTCTGACATTCTGCGATAGACATATAAGCGCACGCCCATCCATTTTTATGATCCGCATAAAGCCCCCTTACTAGACCATTATCGGTTCGTGGGTCTCACTTCACACCCACATCGGAGGATAAATATTATTTGCTGCAACTTCAGCCTCAAAGTCCCAGCGATTCGTTCAGTCCTGGAATATTCTAAGTGGGTAGTGCTCTTCCGGCCTTCTCCAGCGATATCTCATTCTCCGGTGCTCAGCTTTGTCATTTTGTTTGTCTTATTCATAACCGCCGTCGAAGTCAACAACCCCGACCAGATAAATCTAACAGAAGGTGTTTTCATGATTTATGCACTCGGTTTTGCTTTGGAAAAAGTAGCCGCTATGCAGGAGCGCGGTATAAAAGGTGATTTCTATGTTTTTGCCGGTTACAGGATTCTAACAACAGACAACAGTTTATTTCACGGGGACCTGGGTTCGCAACTTTGTGAATCCACTGCATTGCGTTGACTAATATCTTACTCCGTCGTGAATAGAACGGGTTTGACCTAGCATTCGGTTTGTCTGACACCTATCCTTTGCCTTATGACTGACAGAACTTTCCCAGTCATCACATATTTGATCTATGCGTCTTTAAGACTTTACGGCGTGTATCACGACAGTTCGTAATCACGTACATTGTTCATCCGCTCTGCGACTATGATCACGCATTCCATGTAGGTTCCTGGGCTCGGTACATGGGTGTGGATTGTCTTGCGCTTATTGCCTGCTTGATGTTTCCTCGGTAAGCATTCGCAGTCCATATAGCCGTGTAAGGTTGACGTTGTAACTAGATTAGCATTTGTGACGCTAAAGAACAACCTCATGGTGCTTTCCCTGCGTGCGATGATGACACAATTCTTGGTCCTGATGCTGATAGCTGCCTTTTGTTTTGGGGGGTTTTTATATGCTCTCTGGACGTAAGTCTTATGCTCACATAGGCATAGTATATGTTGTATTGCTAACCAAAACAATTATCAGGTTAAGTCGAACTGCAGCTGGGTAAGTAGTCTCAGACTCAGGAGCATGGTTTGGGATAGTAATTTCATGATATTGGTAGATATTCTGCTGGGTATGTTGCTCAAGCCTACCGTGATATTTTCTTAATCCCAGCTACGACGTTGCTCCAGTACCATCGCCTGGTGGATGCTTGACCTGTGGTTTGGACTTGACGCGAGTGGGTTTGACAAGTCCAGTGAGTGATGTCGGCCTCTGTCTGTCCGTTTGCACCTGATGATTGATTTCTTCTTAGCTGACTTTCATCCCGTTTTTGGTCCAGTATTGATGGTCACATACGCTTGCCTGAGCAACACTTTGCTCTTGACTGGTGCGTCATTCGGATGCTGATTATCCTCGCACTGTAATGATTTTAACCGCTGTCCAGTTCTCGTTTCTGTATGTTCTTTCTGTTTACTATTTATGGCGGTGTCCCTGATCTTGACATGTAGATCTTATCGCACACTTTTTCTACAATTAATGAAGATGCTGCTGCAGAGGTTCGCCAGTCATGTAACAATATCCCCGTAAATTACTGACTTGGTTACAGGCGATGTTCCGCAAAGCTGCGTCTACAATCGAAGGGTATGTTCATTTGACCGACATTACTACGTTCTTCCTAAGGATACCACAAGGGTCAAAGCGGATTCCTTGTTTTCGTATCAGCCACCCGTTAACCTCGTCGCATTGGTTATCATGTTACCAGCAAGTTATCTTCTTTCACCTCGTTGGTTCCACAAGGTACATAGTCCTTGATCTTGTAGCTATCGCACAGCTCACACCATGGTGATTCAGGTCAATGTGTTCATGATTAGGTACTTTGTTGTCTAGTGTCATCGTATCATATAACCAGACTTCGGTGCAGGATTACAAGCTTTCCTATTCTACTACTAATTGCATGGTATGAACGACAAGCCAAACGCACTGGTTCGACTGGTTTTTACGAAACTTTGCTGGCTGCTGCGGATACTATCTCTGACGCGCTTCCTCGGCATCTCAAAAGATTGGGTAAATATTCCTGGCGTCACCAGCATGCTTATCTCACGATCCGACTTTCCCAGTGTTTTTCGAAGGCCTGGCAGGTTCCGAGGCAGACATTGACGTCGTGAGTTCTCCCATTATCGATTACACATGTAAACGTCTCACGATTCATTAGGTTTTCGAAATCGAGGATGAATTAGGAAGTGCCCTTGACACAACTGAAATCGATGGTTTCGAGCCGGGAACTTCCTATGCACGTCGTATATCTACGGCTTCCACTAGGCGACCATCAAATATCAACAGCCCTCGTCCAAGCTTTACATTCGACCGACAGCCTTCATCTCCAACCAAAGGCATCCCTCGCAACCGTATGAATTCAATCCTCCATCGAGGGGTCGAAGCTGCACATACATTCACCAGTCCCCTGGCGCAAATTTTTAAACCATTGGCTGTCAACGAAGCCGACGAGCTAACATCTGCTGGGACGTCTGCCGGTGTCAGCTATGGACCTGCACATCGACGAAGGCTCTCGTCTATGGCGTCATTACAGAGTCCCCAATCTGCTCATTCGCCCAGGAAATTCCCAGCTATGGGCGGCGGACAACGCCAACGTGACGGTCCCATTTCCGAGGGTCCGGATCAGCAACCGGCGGCTTTCGAAGGAGAAACTGCCGAGCAGATAGAGGAAGACGAGAGCAATACTGGCACCCTGAGGTTGTGGACTCGCCTAGATCAGATGGAGGAGAGACAGAAACGAATCGAAGATATGCTCATGCAATTATCGGGTAAGGATGCAAGACAGTGATTATGTTACCATGTACTGCTTGGTCCGTAAATATGTCCATATTAAATAAGTGGAACAACGCTTATTCCAACATTATCGTGGAAGTACTAGTCAATAGGTTGGTCTTTTTGAGCGAGGATCCCGAGGGGGTCGCGAGGGGGCCGGGGGGGAACACAGCGGGAAGTTTCGTAAGGATCATCAGGGGACGGCGACCGGCGCCGAGTTTCGTCAATAACGTTGTCCGCTAATGGGTGTCAAATGTGGAGTACGCGATACATGAAGACCCATCGCTATTTGCTCAATAGTAGGGGGTGTGACAGACGAGTCTGCTGCGAAAGTGGGATGGCGAAAAGGGGTTGCGCGGAGTAAGCTCTTCAGGAGTAGAATGCATTCCGCTTTTCTGTAACATATGACCGATGATATATCGATGATAAGTGGAATGAAATGATAGGTACTATCGGAAATTAGTTACTCACAGAAATATCTTTCCAACGCTTCTTCAGTATGTACCGGAGAATAACTAAATGACTCCATGGTAGACAAAAATCAGAAAGCGGTAGTGTTCGCGTTCACCCGTGTTGGTGGTTGCCTTGAGGAAGAGGATGTTGACATCGTCCGAGTCGTTGAAGGAGTTATGACCGTTGGCACGCGAGCTTACAAAACAGTAGCCCGTATTCTGTGGTTTGGGGTCAAGTGAACGAACGATAAGTACGAGATCTCGAGATCTGCTTGTTATCGATAGCTTAGGACGGACAGGATTTAATGACTGTGTCTCCTCCACTACGTAACTGACCGAGTTAGACTCAAATATTTATTTGCAGTGACAATGCAGTCGTACTACTATACAAGTTGTTACTGCGACATGATGAGTGACTCGGTGAGTATCGATATATCAAGGTGCCGCATCACGGTCAGGGACATCCTCAAATAATTTGCACTGACGAAAATGCTCTCCTACAGCGGTTGTAATTGCCTGGCCCAAGCCTGATCGAATGATCGACTTGCCACACACGTAGCAAAAATGGCTG